>JAOXJP010014171.1:0-17642 GCA_025762735.1 Platanus orientalis | reverse complement strand
CGTATAAGTGGGCCCATTCTTAGCCACATGTCGTTCTTTGGAGGCAATTTCCAGTTAATGCATGTGTTGGGTTGTCTAGAATTCAACCCGACATGTAACCCAGATGTCCGATTTTGGGTCTAGATCTGACCCACGGAGATTTAGGGTTTCTCAATTTTTGTGCCTCTGCATTGTTCATTATGGTGAAATCTCTCTCGCTGTTTTCATTTGTGGACATAGGTTTCAAGTCAAAGCACATTAAATATTCTTCTTTGTATGACTGTTGTTTGCATTATTCTCACTTCTATTTTGTTGCATACGATCATGAATCTACGTGTTCTGCACAACAGTATATTAAGCTTGTTGATAAGGATTTGTGTGTGTGTATGAGAGAGAGGGAGAGAGAGAGAGAGAGTTAGAGAGTTTTGAAGGGTTCAACACATGTAGATGAAAGCTTCATCCTTTCTCCATATTTTTTGTGGGACACATGGAACATAACAAACAAGCACATTTATACACCATATAGAAGAAAACAAATCCCCTGCAACAAGCTTAAATAACATTAAATGAAAACTGCCTTCAAAAAATGACAGCTGGTTAAAAGTGGACCCACATTTAAGTTTACAAGGAAACAAATGTATTAAAACACCCACCCAATGTTAAAATTCCAATTTATTAGTATAAATGTCGTCCTTTGAAGGCAGTTTCCATTTAATGCTATTTAAGCTTGTTGCAGAGGATTTGCTCTCACACCAGAATGAGATGGGAAAAGATCAGCTCAAACAAGGTTTCCAGCAAGCATCCGCAAGCAATCTTGCTCGACCTGCCATGTAGACCAAAAAAAAAGAAAGAAATCAAATCCAAGGTATAGCTTAGGCTTGCCTTCCTTTTTATGCTATATGATGACTTGAGCAAGATGCTTACGAATGCTTGTGGAAACTTTGCTTGAGCTGATCTTTTGCCGAATGAGATTGCCAATAGACCATGGCTGCCTTTGGCAACCTTGTGGAAGACATTACTCATCATCCAAAATGGAGTAATCTCTGCTTGTCACCAAAATGTTAATAAAAATAGAATGACATCATTTCAGGATTTCAATAACAGAATGCATTAATATTTTTCACTTACGCCATAACCTTATTTTATATGATGAACTTATGTACTCAAATATCATGCAAAATCAACATGAAATCTTCTCATTTTATGATGAATTCCAAGGGCCGCCTATACGAAAATCTCAAAAAGGGAGTAGCTTGTACTCTGTTGTCCAAGATTTGTTGCGTTTTCGACCCAAGACCGGATGAAATTTTATCATACCTATGGTGATTACTTAGTTTCCTAATAATAACAACTTTTCTAATTGTTTCCCAACAATTTTCTCCTCATAATTATATATACATGTACATACACAATTACAATACAAACAAACACTGTGTTACATGCATGAACTTAATGTTCACAATTACTTGTACACAGCAAACCTTCAGAATCTAGTGTTCAATGGCCTTTTTAATTTAGAAAATTTTCCTTCCATGTTCACAGACAAGGGCTACCTTTTTGTTGTCCCATGACTACACCAAGCTCTATGATTTGAACAATTCCATAAGTTTATCTCATTAGAACTATCAGACAAAGTTCAAAATTGGCATTCTTAATTTTGGAATTTTACCTTCCATGTTTACAGACAAGGGCTACCTTTTTGCTGTCTCATGGTCACACCAAGCTCTATGATTTGAACAACTTCATTAGTCACTCTCATTAGAGCTATCAGACAAACTTAAAAAAATGGCTAATTAGAAACTTTGCCTCCCATGATTACAGACAAGGGCTACCTTTTTGTTGTCTCATGGTCACACCAAGCACTATAATTTGAACAGTTCCACTAGTCATTCTCATTAGAACTATCAGACAAACTTCAAAAACTACAATGGTCGTCGGGCAGTATCATTAATGTGACATTGAGCTACCTCATGAAACATGAAAATCTATGAAAATTCACTTCACTCCCTCGCTCCTCTCCCCCCCCCCCCCAACCCGCCAACACACACTTACTCTTGAGTTTAAAAAATCTATTTTAGACCGTAAGCATCTTCTATTGACTTGATCACTCTCTAATTAATCTCCAGCTATTTCCTCTCTGTCACCTTCTCTTTGCTACAAATTAATGGGAGAGAATCCTTTATTTTTTTCATTCTCACCTACATGCATATTAGACTGCTACATTTACAAATAAACATGTAAGAGATCTTGCTCCCTATCTTGGAAGCCCAGCTTGTATTATCAATAATTTAATACATCCACGTGTATCTCCCTAAAATTTCCCTATTCAACCGACAACCCCACAAAAAATAAATTAGCTTTAACATCACCACACCCCTTTAAAAAATTACAAAGAAGTTCCTAAGATCTAACAAAAGGAAACTTCCATTAAACCACAAGACAGTAGAGCCTTGTAATCCCAACCCTATAAATAACAAAGCCATTCTCTCAGCTCCATAGCCCGAAGAACAGAGAAGCATTTTCAAGAACCCATTACTGATAATGGCTAGGTTTATTCTGGTTTGCTTCATCTTAGCAGATGCTCTCATAGTATCTCTAGCCCTGGCCAATGCACCAAGTTTATCAAACCCACCAGCCCTGAGTCCATCAAATATCCAAAACACTGCCATGGCTGCTGAAGCACCCACAGTTCGGCGACTAGGAAAGCACCACAAGTCCAAAGTAGTCAGTTCCTCGGATGCAAGGCCTTTAAGCCCGTCGCCGGCGAATCGAGACCCAGAAATTGCCAAAGCACCAGTAATTGAGGTTGAACAACCGGCAGGTAAGCATTCTACCGAAGAGCATGCTTCTTTGAATCAACCGGCTTTGACTGAGCCCAAGAATCAAGAGTCTGAGCTTGCCCAAGGGCCGGTGAAGCGGCGGTTAGCAAAGCATCATTCGAACGATAAGTCAATCGCCGGAGGTGGAGTGATTCTTGGGGGGCTTGCAACCACCTTTCTGGTTTCTGTTTTCTGTTATATTCGCGCCACTGGGAGAAGAAATGAAGAAACAACGGCCTAAAAATGGAGTATGTACATACCTTAGTAGTGTTACTGTACAATTAAAAAGAGGCCTCTTTGATACTTTACTGTAAAAAAGAAAGATAAATATTGCAAGTAAATTTGCGAGTTGAAGTTCAATGTGTCCCTGCAGTCTACTTTGTTGATAATCTATATTGATGTACTAATTAGAATGTGTTTGGGATAGGACTCAACACGTGTGCAACTTTTGAGTTACATTACTTGTTGTGGCCTGCAGCTTTCGCTGAATAGAAGTATTGGTTCACTTCTTAGGGGTTGAATTATCTTCTTCAGATTTAGAGATATCACGCCTCTTACCAATCAATGTGTGACCTGTCTATGTCTCAATATTGTCTTGGTGGTTGCGGCATTCCCTCTCTTTGAAAAAGTCACATGTTCAATATTTTGTAAAATGGCAAGGCGATCTACTGTGCGTAGAAGCCTCTTCCACCTATATTAAGGGTCCAATCGAAAGAAACCAGTCTGGATTTCCCTGGGGTCGTTCAACTCTCTGGGCCCGAATGGAGCATACCAAAAATTAAAAACATGATATGATGCCTAACAAAAAGAAATATATGCAATTGCTCTACCGAAATCATATTTTCTCTTTCACTCCTTCTCTACAAAAAGCCTATTTCTTGAAAGTAGGGTTTTTACTCATTTATACAAGCAAAATGAAAGTAAAATATCAAAGATACCCCTCAAAAAAATTTGGGCCTCAGCACCAAGGTTGACCTGCACAGCAAGGGCACACGAATTGCTAATCAGGCTCCATCCTCAAAAATTGATGTGATATCATTCTATCTTGAACCCTCTACAGAGTTAAAAATAATTCCTATGTTGGATTGGAACCTATTGGCACCTATGGCCTACCTTTGGATGATATGAATCCCCTCAAATACGTATTCATAGAGCTGCACATAGGACCAGGCTGGCCAATGCCTGACCAAGCCCAGCCCAAAAATTGGCCTGAAAAGCCTGGCCGATATGTAGACCTGATGAGGGCTTGGGCCCATTTTTTAGCTTGTAACTAAAGTTGGGTCATGCTCGGACTAACCTAGGCTCATCCAAAGGCCTACACTTTCAAATAATTAAGGAAATAAAAAGGCCTCACAGGCCTCAGGTTGGTAATGACTTGAGGGGCTTATGCTGGGCCTCATTTCTTTATATTGATATAATCGACAAATGAGGTAGGTTTTTATTATGTTATAAATGCTAACTTATGTAAGTACTCAATTGTCCTTGGGTTGGGTCTTATTTCTCTATATTATATAATAACAAATTTAACCTTTTGTAATGAACAGCCTATGGCCCAGTAAATTATTTTGTCCAGGTTTGGGCGAAGAATATGTATTTTTGAGCCCATACCCACCTTGAGCCCATGATATTTATAAATGGGCTCTGCCCTGGGCCTGTCATGGCCCAGTCCGAGTTGGCAATTGGCCATTGCGAGGAGTTCATAGGTCACGTGTTTTGAGATTATTTATAGTGCATTTCAGTTGGGATTAAAAGAGAAAAAAATGAGCATAATTTCAGCCCAAATCTAATGACAAGCACTCAGCTTGCTCATCCTAGGCTGGGCTGTCGCTAAACCGACTGGTCGCTGTCCAAACCATGTGCACCCCTAGCCAGTCCTGTTCCTACTCCTGTCAAGGTTAATTTCAACTTTAGGGGATGCAGAATAACGTAAGGAATATTAGATGATTTGGTGAGAGATTAACCCATCATGGTATGTTCTTTGAAGAAAATATGATATAACCTTGTGCGGGTCAGAAGAAGTGATAAAGAGCATATATTTAACTTTGTAACCAAACACGTCCTTTGATTATTTCTTTTATCTTATGATTGTTCATATGATATGGAAATAAATGTTCTGTCCAGGGTTTGGTATCCAGGACACCAGGGGATTTCACATGGAATAAAATGGGAAGGGGTTACATAAAATTTCAAATTCCCACCCATTTTATTCTATATGACGTCCCCTGATGTCCTAGACACCAAATCCTGGACAGGTCATTTTCTCCGGATTTGGTGCCTCCAAATAGGCGAGTCACATTGACTCGCGTTCAATGAGCATGTGACCGAGATCAGAACAGGTTCCGAATGGCAAAACGGATAGAGGTGCCTGATCATGTTCAAACCCTTTTAGCATACTGTAAGCTTACGTTAAATAAAGTCAAAATGCTTCAATTACCAATATGAGAGAAATCAACTTAGCAAGACCCAATCAAGTTTGTTTGGCATCGAACTCTAAGTTGCCCAGGAAACACCATCCTCGTATCCTAATCCAACTGCAACAGTACATAGAACCATATATCATCCTTCATTTTATTTATTTTTGGTAACTAAACCATATATTATCTGCTCTCCCAAAAATCAAGTTGATACTCATATCCAAAAATAAAACTAGTCGATACCAAAAAAACCTATAGTGCCACTCCTGCTAAGGCGTTGCAACCAAACATCACCTAACCTAAGAAGTGCACCATGTGGTTGCGTGACTACGTCGTTGCCCTTAATAAAGACGAATCGGAGGAGGTTTCCATGAACCAAGAATAAATCTGAGTTGGTTTTGTAAATAGCAGCTATATTTGAAAGGTGGGATATGTTTTAATGACAATAAATAATGACACAACGGAATAGCAAGAAGAAGAGCACGTCGTCGTTGTTGAGAAAAACCTTAGACTTCACCAAGGAAGAGAAACTCACTTTAAAACTTTTATTAATGAAAAATTGAATTGCCTTTAATGCTACAATGCTTTAAATAGAGAAAAGAAACCCTAATTAATGTTAGGCACGAAATTAGACTAATTTGGTAAATTTTACCAAAAATAGAAAATTGAGTTAATAACAGAATCAAATACTACAATCATTAAGAAACATCCCAGAATAAACGAGATCTAATTTTGACTTCTAAATAGAAAGTTATAGCGAAAAGGAAAATTACTAAAAATAGCAAAAACGCTGATTTGAGGGCCTAAACGAAGGAATTTACGCGAAAAGTGGCGATGCTCACAGTAAAGCTGTGAGTTTTGATCCTTGCGAAATTTCACTTAAGCTCACCAAATTTCACGCAATTCCATTATCGGGGCTCATGATTTCTATAAGAGCTTTTTGCCCTTCTTGTATGTAACTCACAAAACTGCTTGTGGGTTTGTTCTACATCACAATTAGGTCTGGAAAGAAGAGAAGGAAGTAGTGGCTTAAAATTTAAGAGATTTTTTGAAATGTCAACTTTAATGACAAGGTTGATCTTATGATGGTGGAATGTAACAACTCCGTTTGGTAAGGGAGTCAAAGTTATATTCAAAGAAATGTAATGATTTGTTTTGGTAAGACAGTCCAAGCTAAGAAGGCATTTGAATAAGCATCTTCATGCATTAAGAAGTGATTATTATATATTTTGTTTGTAAGTGGGTTGTTAGACACGTTAGGAAGTGATTGATTAAAAAAAATGCAAAATTGGTTGTTAGGAAAGAAAACAATGCTTATGAGTAATGTGATTGGGTCTTTGAAAATTAATCATTAAAAATTCATTGTCTAAATTGAGAGGAGCAGGGGGGGGGAGTAAACTCTTTTGAACAAGTTCTGAGGTCTCTTATCTACCTCAAAAGAGATTATTAATCCCATTCTCCCTATTTTTCTTTTTTGGTTGAATGCCCGAGTGTTTGATTGTTACATAGGGTGCCTCTACAACTTTAGCATCCAAAGTGCAGGGAATAACATCAATCACTTAAACAAATAGGTAGAAGGAAATAGGATCCTGCTGCCTCAGTGTTTTTTTGCATGGGAAATATCATGGATCCATTTATATATCAATCGAAGTGAGGATAAAGTAATTGTATACAATTAGTCACGTTGGGAAGGAACCTAACAAAATGGTGGATTTGGATGACTAAGTCACAGTTAAAGAAATTATAAGCTTTAGAGAGGTCTATATTAGAGCACATCTAGCTGGATATTTATCTCTATGGTAGCTCCAAATGAGCTCATAGGATAGCAGGATGTCATCTAAAACTTCATTTTGACTATCAAGGTTGAAGATAGAATATCACACTTTTCTACTTTCCATTTGTTAATATCTCTTTTTAACATGGGTAGGGTGAATTTCATTTGTTGATTATCAAATACTACATTTATAAAAGCTCCTTAAGCACGCTGTGTTTGTTTAAAAGCTTAATCAAACTATGTTTTGGATTGTTTATAGCATGAATTAATGTCTATAACTATAGATGTTCAAAGGATTAGTTTTGTTGTGCTTGACTGTCTTTGAAGCATAAGATAAAATAATATTCCAAAAGTTCTTGTCCAAAAATGCAGGGTTGGAGAACACAACATCATTAAATGTCAATATCCACTGTACTCAAGTTGAGGGTCGTGTTAGTTAACCCATCAACAATGTCCTTATAGCAGCAGACATAGGCTCATTGTCTTCGCAAAAGCATGATCATACTCATCCACTGTTCAATGGCTCCTCTACTGATGGAAAACAATACCAACAACTGCCACCATCATAGCCACCTCCAAACAGCCTTTTGTTGCTCATTTTCTCATATGAGAAGAGTTTTTTCTAGTTTGTAAGAGGAAGATGATTAAAAGAAAAAATACATATATTCGAGGCTTGAGAAAACAAGCCCATGTGAACCCATCCCATTAGTGGTTCAGTACTATTTGCCCGTTGTGGCTAAGTCGTATTGAGGCCCTTTTATGACCATTGAGGTCAACTTATAGAAGTCTTTGTAGTTTGCCCATTGTGGCTAGGCTCCATTGAGACCTCTCTCTCTCTCTTCTTCTTCTTTGAGGTCTTGGCTTATAGAAGTCCCTTTTCATCCTAAAGAGCCCTAATTCATGTGGTCCACATACTTTGCCCAAGAAGCCCAAAATGTTTGGTCCATGGAAATTCAACACCTCAGGTCCATGGAGACCTATTAAATCTCCTCCTTCCATACACACATTTCTTTGCAGGTTGACATCATTTGGGCATTACGATGAGATCAATTGACACAACATCTAGACATTGAGCAACCATCAACACAAGTATTTCAAAGTTTCAAACAACTGAGACTTTTAATCAAAATCATCTTGCAATATTTGAGGGGGAGAATTAGAAAATAAAATATTTGTTTATGTGAGAATGAATTTGATAACAATTACATTGGATTATGGTATTTGATTTTATTATATTAGGCTTGTTTTGATTTTGTTTCTATCTTTATCTTGGTAATGGTTTATTTAAACCCCTTATTAGAGACATTATAATATGTTGAATGAATTAACTAGAATCCTATTTGTTCTAAACTTCCTTTCAACCAACAAAAGATGCTTCATCAATATGGATGTTTGGTCTTAGATTCCATCCACCATTATCCTAATATTGCTATCACTTTCAAAGTTTTCTCCACTAACTTGGTGAAAGAGGTTAATGATTTTGTCAACTGAACTCTTTTTGCTTGATTTACCACACGCCTCACAGAATTGGAAAACTATATTTTTTTTAATTGAAGTTTGAATCTCTTCTCACCAAAAAAATAATTATTAATAAATAATTAAAATTAAATGAGAGAGAGAGAGAGAGAGAGAGAGAGAGAGAGAGAGAGAGAGAGGTCTGGCACTAGATCAAACCCAAAAGAGAAAAAAATATATGTATGAAAAAACCCACTGGATTATCCATCTTCATAGAAGAAAAAGTAGAGAAGGGGGAGCAAGGGGAGGAAAGACCATTAAGATTGCATTCTAAATGATAATGGTGCAACTTGATTTTTACTATAAAATATACTCACGATCTTGATGACATAAATTTATGAAAAAGGAGGCAGCGGGGTTAACCATGCCTACCATCTTGCACCAGCTGTGAAAAAGACCCTCAATGAACACCTATAAATTCTTTGCAAATCTGGTTTCCATCTTGTTGCCATCACCATAAGAACTCCACCAACAACTATGTTCCCAATCGGGTAATAGAGATTACCATACTCTTCCCTTCCCTTCATCAAAATCATAAGACACACTTGATTTCATAGCTCCATTTGCAGTTTCATAGTCATAATCCTTAGAGTCCAACTTGTCAAGTGAGATTATACTCTTTCACATCTTTGAGACTTACACCACACTACCCAAAGTATATACCAACTCCAATGAACATCTTGATTTTTATTGTCCCAACACCAATTGGAGCACAAATAGAACAATCATATAATGAGACAGCTTTCATTCTTTTCTTAGAACACATAAAAGATATTCCTTTGCTAGAGAAAATATGAATAGAGCAATCCAAATATAATGTTCACTCATTATAAGAAGTATCAACACCTATGGAGACTATGAAGACTTCTCCAACATATTTTTCTCATTCCATTCCATTGCCACTAAAGATGTTGCATTAGTGGAACCATTACCATTCTTCTTCTCAACATTTTGTAGACAATTCCTTTTTTAGAGGTCATACTCCTTGCAATCAAAGCACGGTACTATGTCTTTTCATATGGATTTAGATCTTGACCTATTTTTTCTCTATCCACTTTTCAATGACCTTCCGATTTGATTCTTACAAGCCATTATTCCTTGGTCTTGTGGTCCCTTAAATAATGAATTTCCTCTTAATTTCATTAGATAGGAGTGCTATCATGATTTTTCAACTTTACCATATCCTTTCCATAAAATAACTTAGCCACCAAGTGGTTGTATGAATTAAGAAGCAATGAAATATTGTCTTCTTTTTCTATATTAACGCCAACCTTATGTAGTTGATCCCAGATCTGATTGAAAACATTCATTTTCTCTAAGAAATTCATGTCTTCATCCATCTTTAAGGTACACAATTACTTCCTCAAATATAGCTTAGTGGTTAAGCTCTTGTGTTGAGTTTCTCCAAATTCTCCCATAACTTCGATGTCGAAAATTTCTTCATAACACTAAATAAATTATTATCTACAAGACAGTTTGAATGTATTGATTTCTCTCAGTTCAATGTTTGTCTCCACATTTAACAATTGTTCTTTTTAAACAAAAAATCATCTCAACACCTTATACAACCCCTATTGCACTAAAATGTCCTTCACCCTTCTTTGTCAAAAAAACTCCATTAAGAACTACCTGATGGAACCCTTTAGTGTCATCATAGCTTGACCCACAAACTTTAGGAACTATCTTTGAGATATTAGAAGATAATTTAATAAAAATTATTAAACTTACTTGTTAAACAACCTTATGTAAATCGGTCATCATCCTCATTCTCCCAAATATGAATTAGAAGTTCTGATACCAATTGTTGCTGTAGTGAAAATTGTTTTGATACCATGTATCACACCAATCATAACCAATGCAATAAACAATAGCAAAATAGCAAAGAACACAACAAGAAAATAGAAGAATTCAAAAAGACCATCTACGTCTATGGGATGAGAGACATCCAAGTTCCACCAAGGAAAAACAAGAGTTTAAATGCCTTTTTCGACCTTCTATTCTCATTAGACCATAGAAAAGAAAACCCAAAGAATCGCCCAAGCCCTTTCCTATAACCTTTTTTTCACTAAAGCCTCTTAAGAAGTAACCTCTCAATCAATTCCTCAAAACGCAAGAAGCTAAATAGGTCATTGAGAACTTTATGCAAATATTCCACAAAAAAAAAAAAAAAAAAAAACCTCACAATCAAAGAAAAGAGACCAACTTCCAAGTAAAATCAAATTCTGGTTTAATATAATTTTTATATAAAATCTCATGTCTCATCTAATCAAATTACTCATCATCCAATGACTAAGAAATTAGAAGCAAGCACATCATACTCAATATCACTTCCATTCAGAATCAGGACCTTATGTCCATTCCTCACATTAATGTCAAGTGTACTTATTGAGATCTACGATGCATGTTCAACCTCAAGTTGCATTGTATAAACTGCAAGGTGCAGGTAGGTTGTTGTTTTATCTCCTTCTTCTTCTTCTTTTCTCCATGGTGAAAAGACTCCCGAAAAATAGAAATTTCATCTAACATCTTGTAGGAAAAGGAGTGAGTTTTATAAGAAAATTAGTCAGTGCATAATAACTCGTTAGCTCTTTGTTCCTAATCCCAGGGTGAAGAGCAATATTCTCCAAGTCAATTGGTGTCGTTAGTGCATATTTATCTTCATGAGAACTTAGTTTATCTTATGATCAGTTCCATTGATCTATTGTTATTTACTTCCTTAGAGTTTTACTTGCATTATGAAGCAACCATAAACTTGTTTATTAGAGCTACAATTGGAATTTTCCTAACATGGTAAAATGATGATGGACACAATATAGTCTATATTAGTAGCATAAGCATATTGTAAGTAGTTAAGAATATGTGGGTTGGATGGGTTATAGCTCACGAAATTGGACTAAAAATGGATCAGCAAATGGATATATAGTGAATGTTTGCTCATCAAAAGTCTGCCTTTGACTTTAGTGGTTTACCTTTGTGAAATTATGGATTGCACGATTTGTAATCACTACCAAGAGGGTGTGGTTGGTCATCTTGTGAAAGAAGTCAAAAACTAAATTTAAGACTTAATTTTCTTTTAGTGACTCTTATTTATTTATGATTAACCAAGAGAATAAGTAGACAAGGTGATGTGGGATGTGAAACCAATATTCAAGATTTGAGCATATTTTGGTTGTTTTAGTTTTAAAATTTTTACTTGATTAAAATTGTTAATTTAGAACTTACCAAAAACAATTACTAATTTGGATTTAACTTTGTCAATTTAGAATAGGTTATTTCAAGTATAATATGTTTCATTTACCTTTTAGAAAAGTGAAAGATCAATTTTCGTACATTTTCTTTAGACCTTGATTTGGCATGCTAAAATTTATCCGTCTTGTATGATTTTAGTGTCATTTGAAAGGTTAATGAACTGTCTTTTCAAAGAGTCTAAGATCTTGTGGATCTGAGGTGAACTGAGAAAGTTATGACAAAAAAATAACAAGATATCAATATAGGATTTGTATTCTTTTGATTTTCATTCAACATAGCCCAATTCAAGAGGCTACCAAACAATCAAGTTCATAGACAACCCCGTTGACCTATTACACATGAGTCATGAGCAGAACTATTAGCCCTACGCCTGACATACTTTACTATGCAATGTCAAACCTTATATTTATGTTCCAAAATGAGATATTTCATTGTCCAAGGACAATCAGAAAAGTTGGAGTTCACACTAGCAACAACAAAGCTTGAGTCACTCTCAAGAATCAGTTGAGACACCTTTAGACGGGCCCCCATCATTAATCCCTTCAAAATAGCTTTTAGCTCCACCTCTAAGACAAAGTGTGAATTTGTTTTCTCCAATATTGATGCTAGTTGAACACCATTATGATCATATGCAACCGCCACTAATCTTATAAACATAGAAGACAAAAACGAGCTACATCCATGTTGATCTTGACCCTTGGAGGTTCCCACTGGTTTGACAAAAAGGAAGACAAAAAAATTGAGCAACCCATAGGGCCTTCAGTTGCCATCAATTTATATCTTGCAACAACTTGTGAGAAGCAAACAAAACTTGAGCCATGGGTTGAATTTTATGTTTGGATATACAATTATTTATAAGTTTCCATATATTTCAACAAGGATATCCTAATTAGGATCGTCTCCTTCCCACAAGTATTCTTGTGGCTAGGAGAGGTGGACAACTACCCCCAAAAAGTGAAAATCATCATCCAAAAAGTGATTGTCACTTTTGGGGGGTATGTGCCAGCCTATCCTAGCCACAAGAATACTTGTGGACAGGAGAGGAACCAGATTACACTGCATTATAAAACCATTCCTTGTGATGTTTGAAATTAATTGGCTTTCGAAGTTGACAATAAAGCTAGTTGCAAAAAGAAAAATAACTACCAAGGTCGATTGCCACAAAGAAGTAGAAAGCGCACCATATTTGTTGAGTTGTTGGACACAAAATTAAACAATGCTCCATTAGTTCAATGTGGCGATTGCATAAAGGGTATTCAAGTTATTGAAAATTAAATCGCCTTCTTAAAGCATCAAGAATTGGAATTGCATTTTAGCAAGCTTTCCAAAGAAAGTCCTTAATCTTTGGAGGAATTTTTTAGTGCCAAAGTATTTTCCATAGGGCATTATATTGGGATTCTTACTCTAATAGTGGCGGACTATTTGAACCCACATTGTATAACTAAGAAGCCAAGTCATATGTTGATTTGACCGAGAAAACCCCAAGTTTTGTATAATGCCAAATGAGACAATCAACATTTATAAATGGACCAAGGGGAATATTGAGAATTGCCGCTTACAGGAAGAAACTCCCTAATAGCGTACAAATCCCACTTCTGTTATCAAATCATGTTTTCTCAAGTGACTTAAATGTTGAGGGTGAGGGGAGGATTACTTGAAGGACTCTAGAGTTGGAATCCAAGGATCCGACAACACAATATATTTGATCCATTCCCTACCTCCTAGTGAATACCATGCATCAACAACTCCTTACAATAAACAATGCTCCTCCAACTCCATGATTCATTCTCCCATTGATGTTTTGTAAAAAGAAAATCTTCAGTAGGAAAATAAAATGATTTGAAAACTTTGGCCAATAGTGATGAGGGTTGTGTAATTAAATGTCACCCCTATATTGCAAAAAGGTCCAAATTAAAGAGATAAAAGTTTGGAAAGCCCAATCCTTCATCCTGCTTACTATACCTGAGTTTTGACCACTGAACCCAGCAAATCTTCTTCTCCTCCTATTTCTGGCCCCGCCAAAACCATTTCTAATACTTATCAATGTCGCGGCTTATTTCTTTAGGGAGCACGAAACACAATATGGCATAGGTTGGAATAGTTGCCACCACTAATTTAAGGAGGATCTCTTGACCAGCTTGAGAGAAAAAGTTGAGATTTCCAACTTTGAAATCTTTGTGCAACCTTTTCTTCCAAATAGGGAAACATTTGTAGTGTCTGGTTGCCAATAGAGAACAACAAGCCAAGATATCTACCTAGTTGATATTCTATTCTCATTATAGGGCTAAAGCAAGCTACTAGGTTAGGTCATTGGAAGTGTTATATATATATTGGGCTTATTCAAATTGGCTATTTGATTATAAACATCCTAAAATTGATGAAGAATATATTTAATGGTTGTATCATATCATTTTCAAATATGGCTAAAAAGATAACAATTATCAACAAACAAAAGATGTGATATTAAAGGACTCTTCTTCGAATTCTAATGCCTCTAAGTAAACTTGAATTTTCAGTAGAGGTAATGTTTGAAGATAATCCTTCCGTACACAAAAGTAACAAGTACAGAGATAGGGGATCCATCCCCCTATCGAAGTCCATGAGGTGCACATAAAGGAAAACTAGGGAACCCATTAACTAAGAAATGAAAATAACTTGAAGAGATATATTGTCAAACCCAACTTCTTCATTTCGTACTAAATCCTATTTTGTCCATTACTTTCATTAGGTACGATCATTCCAAACGATCATATGCATTACTCATATCTATTTTGACCGTCATATGGGAATGATGTGATTGACTACGTTTTATATAATGGAATAATTCATTGGCCAACAAAACATTATAGAGATTTGGCACCCTTTAATGAATGCGCTCTGAGATGGACTAATGGTAGTGTCAATAATTGGTTGTAAATTGTTCACAAGAATCTTGGAAATGATTATATAGAGCACATTACATAGGCTTATGGGCCAAAATTGAGTCACATTCATTGGGTTTGAGTATTTGGGTATGAGCACTAAGAATATTTGATTGATATGGTGGAGTGGGAACAGATTTGGAAAGAACTGCAACACTGAAGAGGTCACTTCCTTGCTTGCTATATGCCAATTTTTCTGATAAAATCCGGCTTAAAAGCCATCCAAACCTGGAGCCTTAGTTTCCCCATAGCAAACGCATCTGCTGTTACTTCTTATACAAAGACCAGAAGATCAAGTTGAACCTTATCTTTTTCCGCCAAACATCTCAAAATAGTGGAAGTGATTTTGCCAATGTGATCCTTTAACTAGAGTTTTACTTTAGTTAGGAGTCTTTTAGGATTTCAAGGTTTGTTTATAAATATAAAGAAGATTGAGTAGTGTAAAATTAATTTGATAAAATATTGTTCTTTGCTTTGGTTCAACAATATTTGAATTGATCTTCTTGGTGCTTTGGTCCAATATTAGGAGGATCGTTTGTGATCTGAAGAAATAATTAAGCATTTTAGTTTACCCAACTAACAAGATGGCTACTCTCATTTGGCCCTCTTGCATATCCTTATGCCACTGGTTTCAAAAAGAGAAATATTAGTTCTGAATGCCAAGTTTTGGTTCTAATTAGATAACCGAATTTATATTTTCTATCAAACATAGGCTCTCCCATGCAAGAACTTGGGTCCTTCAATTGATCTAAATCAAACAATGACTCTTTTAAAACCAGGGAAACAGAGATTAAGACTCAAAATCACATTAAACTTTCTGAATTAGAATGCATGTTTTCTTGACTAGGAAGAACGGACTCAACTCAACAAAACCTTGATCCAACTAACATGGGCTCAGCTATGTGAATCTTATTCCGCCATTCCACTCTCATAGGGCCATATCTTCCATTAATTAATAAGTATCACCTATTGGTGCTGCCCATTTATTTTTGCAAATGTTTTTTATTTTTTATCTTTTGATGTTACAAAACTTGAAATTGGTTTCGAGGTGGTCATAACTAATCATGTATCTCAAATTTAGGGGATTAAGATTTAAGAACACCATTGAACAAGTTTCACCTATTAGACTTCCTATGCAAAAAGTCAACATGATCAAATGATTTGTAATTATATGATATATGTGTAGAGTTTTGGAGCTCCTAGGAGCTAAAGTTTCTTTATTCATGCTTCAGATGGATGCAGGAAGAACTTCATAGCTATAAATATCCGTCCAAGATTGGCCTAGTTAAGTTGTTAATCTCTTTGGATGGATCCATCTACAAGTCTTGGCCCCAAACCCAATAAATTCTCTATCTTACATACATGTCTATTAACCGTACATTGTTAGATGGGCTTGGCCAATCATGCCAACCATGCCAATCATGCCAAGAGGCTAAGCCTGCCTGTACTAACGTTGGGCTGGACCATATTAGGGGTGACTAGGGGCACCTGGGATTTGGTAGGACAACTTGAGGTCACCCGAAGGTAGGACTGACCTAAGGGGTAATACATCAGTGCCGAAAAAGTGGAAAGCATCTCCCAAAAAGTGTAAGTCATTTTTTCGACACCGATGTGTTGGCCCTTAGGGTGACCTCAAGTTGTCCTACCAAATCCTCAGGGGACTAGGGGTGTCAACAAGCAGAACTTTGCCTAGCTCAGCGTAGGCTCATCATACAAGGATTAGGCTTAAGCATTTGATGCTGAGTTCAAGCTCGGCTCATGAAGATGAGGTGAGCTTGGCTCAGCCCACCAGTCAAACTTATTGCTTTAGGCCCCAATTTTAGGCCCAGTAGCTCATGAGCCAAACCCACTTCCAACGGCAAAAAATATTGCTAAACAGGCTCAATGGTAGCAACTAAGAAATCAACCAAAACCAATGCCAACACCCTTCTAGAAGAAACGGCCGGATTCAAGTTGACACAGGTTCTTTTTGTTAAATGTGGGACTAGTCAAGCTTTGGCCAAGTTGATCGAGGTTGTCAGTGAGCTGCAACTCAACTCCACGTCTCCACCCCAATCCATTTATTAATAGGGTTTTAAAAACGACTTCAAACCCAAGAAAAACAGTGGGTTTGTTAGGTCCGGTCGTCAATTTGTTAATCTGAGGCCTACTGCTGTTCTTGAACTTGGGCCATTTTTTTTTTTTTTTTTAATTTTAGAACATTTCATTCCAAAGTAGAGACTCCCGCAGAGAAAAAAATTCCCCCCACAGACACATATCCCAAAAAGGTGAAATTCACCTTTTGGGGGATGTGTGTCCCATCGTTTGTGTATGTAGATAAATCTGCTCACAGGAGAGGATCCTCTGGGGCTCCCGCATGGGGAGTAACATCATCAGCGTTACATTCACTAGTCAATGAGGCAAGGAATTCCATAATTCAGTTTTCAAAGATAGTCTCCCATGCTTGGTAACAAGGTGACCAACATTGTCAGAGAATAGTGAGTTGAAATCATCTACAGTACCACATATATCCCAAAAAATGGAAATTGCACATCTAAAAGTGAAAATACCCATTATTATTAATTTATTTATTTTTGGTGCTTTCTTGGGGTGACACAGAAATAGGGCTGTCAACAGATAGAATACAAATTGGATATAAGCATACTGTATTTGAATTTGTTTATTTAATAGAATATCGGACCAGAGGAGAATAGTTTTTTGATATTTACAAAAATAATAAGGACCTAAGAATTATAGAGATAAAAGATAGATTGATAGATCAATGAGAGAATGGAGAACTGGCTACGGGAGCTTTCTTTCATTTAAATTGGGAATGGGAGATGAGAAATGAGTTAAGGTTAAGGTTATGGTATTCCTATGTTGTATTCTACATAACATATCCTACAACATTATAATATAAATATCAATTATATATTAATTTCAACGGATTCAAATATTTAGTTGAATAATTGAATAGGATATAGATTCATTC
>JAOXJP010014160.1:0-17642 GCA_025762735.1 Platanus orientalis | reverse complement strand
GGCATATGCTGATCGATCAGAAGTGTAATACTCCACAATGCCTTAAAGGTAAAATTGTCATTAAACATATTTTAGATAGACTATAGAGTGGTTTAACAACCTTTTGGACTGATTTAGAGCTGTAAAACCCAAGTTAGACCATGAACTTGTCATGTTACAAAGTTGTCCTAAAAGCATATTTGGGGTAACTTCCTGGGCCCACTAACACCAATCCTAAGTGAATTAAAATATGAGTTATATCTTGTTAGAAATTTCTTCGAGTCTATTGGGGCATCAAATGGTTTGTAATTCAGAGTTTTGTAGAAAAAATTATGGCCATTTTATTAGAGAGTGTTTGTGTAGGATTTTTTTTGGAGAATCACAGTTGATCATGGATCGCTTGATTGATCATGGTAAACGATCACAAAAGCTTGATTTTGACCTGATCGATTACTAATGAAGCAGCCCAGCCCTTAGGACCTTTCTAGGTGATCCGTGATCAATCATGACATGCTAGAAATGTTGAAATGTCTAAAAATTATTATTTTTACCATTTTTATGACGTGGCTTACTCCTACTTGACCCCCACATGAGTGGGATCTCGTACATCTAGGATGACATAAAACCCTATTTATACTTTATTTAGGTCATTTAGTCCCATTTAGAACAAAAGGAGTAGAGATTAGAAAATTTTGGAGAAGAAGGTTGGAGTTCTTCCCCAATTGGATAAGTTCGTAGATTAGCTTGTTTTCTGCTAGAACTTCCTAATTTCATTCTTCTAATGTTAAAATTATGCCTATTTTATAGAGCAAGGTGTGAATAAAGGTTAAAATTAGGGTTTCTTGCTTAGAGATTTTGGAATTGAGCTTTTGATAAGTAAATCTTATATACTATGGATGAGGTGATGTATTTTCTTATTTGATTCTCTTAGATCTTTATGTTTTAGTTATAAAAACCCTTTTGAACCTTTGAAATGTTTGAATATCTTGATCTAATTCTTTGACTATTGGACTTAAGCTTCTCTTATAAGTTAATCTTGTTTATTATAGGTTTGATGATGTAAATCCCCTTTGAACTCCTTTGATCTTTGTGAAAACTCTTTGAAATCTTTGAAAGTATGTGAAAACCCATGCTCTAAGCCATTAAACCTTGTGATTTCTAGAATATAAGCTCCTCTATTAAGTAAATCTTTTTTATTATAGGGGATTTGAGGTGAATTCCTCTTGTGATTTCAAATTATATAATGTTATACATGGAATTCTCTAAAATTATTGGAAATATTTGAATTCAATCCCTTGAATCATTTAGATCTATGATTTTTAGCTTGTTTAGTAATTTTTCATGCTTCTTATTCTTGGAATGACTTTCTCTTATTAGAATCTCTGAAAATTATATAGATTTATGCCTTGAACTATTAAATCTTATTTGTTCTTTAGATCTACACTTATTTTGTGAAAAAATATTTGATCTTAGACATTGTGTGGACTGATTTCCTTTACGGAATCCTTTAGAACATATGAAATTTGAAGTTTCTTCATGTAAATCTTTGAAAATCTATGTGAAGTTGTGAATCCTTCAAGATCTATTTTATTTATGATCAATTTGAAATGAAATCTTGCCTTGCCTTTTGTGTAAAACACTAGAAGTGATATTGGTTGATTTCTATGATTTGATTCATTAGAATATATGTGAATTTCTAAATTTTCTGTGAAAATATATTGAACTCTATGCTTTTTATGTAATTATGTGAACCATGTGAACCTTCAAATCCTATTACATGTTTGAATCATTGATTCTATGAGAAATCTTAGTGAATCATTGTGCCTCTAAACTTATGATTATCAAATTATACACTAACATCAAATCAAGTGAACCATGTGCCTTTGAAATGATTGATTGATAGAAATGTGTTGCTTACGATTGCTTTACACATTATAGAAATATTTTGATTATTAAAACTATGTGGACCTTTGGACTTATTGATGTGACCCTCTTTTCAGACTTTGAATATATGAACTATATGGGCCCCTCTCGTAAAGTGGTATGTGAGTACTCGGAGATATTGAGCCCCACTTGTAAGGTTGTATGCGAGCACTTAGAGATATTGAGCCCGACTCATATGGCTGTGTGCGAGTATTTGGAGATATATGAAACTATGCGAATCTTCGAACTTATTGATGTGAACCCTTTTAACTTAGAGCATTTGATTATGTGGGCATTGACACCGAGCTAAGTGTCTGTTTGACTCTTTAGATATTGAATATTGAACTTTAGACTCCTTCGAATATTGAACCTTGCGAACTTTGAACACTTTGAATCTTTGAACTTCAAATATTGAATACCCAAACATTGTGAACCATGTGGATTCCGAATACTTTGAATATCAAACTCTAAACATTTTGAAATCATAGAACATCGAATCTTTCAAGACTACGATTTGGTGGGGATTTTGGGTTCACTGTGTCCAATGCATTCAAATCCCCCATCCTACTTCCAATTTCCAGAATCGATCCTGTACTCTGATCCTTTATCAAGAATTTTTCCATTGAGAACTCCCATGAGACCTCTACAAGGAAAAAACAGTAAGAGGACAACAAGCTAAGAGTTATACTTTCATTTGTTTGTTTAAATTGAAATCAAGTTCTTTAAAACACACAAGGATAGATGATACTCACAACTAGAAACAAATTCTAATTTAGAAGTTTAAATCTTATCTATCAAACTGCTCACCAATCCAATGATTGAGAAACAGGACATAAACAAAACAAGCATGATATTCCAAATCAATAATCTCAGCTAGGGAAGCCAATTAGTCAAGCTAGCTCGGACCTTGACTAATCATTAGCTGAGCTTGAACCTTTTTTCAAGCTCGCAGAGCTGAGCTTGAGCCTCCAGTTGAGCTTGTTTAGCTAAGTGATCCTAAGTGGAGCTGCACTAGGCTGAATAGGCTTAACTGGGTAAAAGTTTGGCTTGGTAAGAATCTTATATATGTATTTAATACATATAGATGTACATTATTATATTATATATTTAATAATTAAATATATTTATATATAATAGTATGGATATTGCTTGTGTTAATATGGGCTATTAGGCTTGTTGCAACCAGTTATATCTTTAGCCTTCAGGTGCAGGTTTGGTTCATGTGCTATTGGGCTTTAAGATTCAGACCCGAAGTAGTAAGCTTGAGAACCTGAGCCGAGCATGTCACAGTCTTCATGGGCCAAGCCTTAGGTTGGAACCTCATGCTCATGATGAGCCTGAGTCTGATCCTTGTGTAATGAGCCTGATCTGAGTTGGTCAAAGCTCGGCTTAGCTCAGTTCAGTGACACCCCTAATCTTAGTTTTCTCTACCCATCTAATAGTTCCCAATCTTGTGACTCTATAATGGCTGGACTATCCCAACGATCTGATTAAAAGGATACACAGGAGGGATATTCAAAATAAACATGATTATCAAGATCGTAAAATTCAGGACAGCATATCAGAATTGAGAGCCCGAGCAAGTATGGAAAGATATGCTAAGGATATCTTACATTGAGTGTGGGTAACAATCAAAAACCTACAATGTAAAACATTCAAATGGTCAATCACCTTTGGTTGAAAGCAAACCAATTTTTACCCCATTTAGATGATCCTAGCAATACCAATAAGATCCTCTTGTTTGGGCATGACCTTAACAGTCCCAAGTCAGTAGGTTAATATTCCATGGATAGGACAGTTAGGAACTTAGGATTGCTACAAACGTATGATTTTGTTTTGTAGTGGACCAAGGGATGGCCCGATATTTCGACAGACTGGAGTGATGACAAAGTCAGTGAGAATTTAAGAAGAGGAAGGATCCTGTCCGCCTTCCTTAATGAATGCTTGGTCCATGGGTGTCAGGGAGTGGACACATCAGCACCAAAAAGTATTTTATACCTCATTTTTGGGGAAGGGGGGGCACTAATCACTTTTCAGTGTTTACATGTCAGCCCCCAATTCTCAGCAGGCCAAGTGTCCGTTAAGGGAGGCAGACAAAATCTTTCTCGATTTGAGAAGATTACCATTTGTGCATAGACAAAAGTGTGGGCCGTACCATTACCAAAAGTGCAAAGATCTACTGTCACAAATTTTACTGTGGCTTTTTGTAGCATGAACAAAAAGCATGGTTTTTGTCTTTTTGTGGTTTTTTGTTCATCCTACAAAAAGCCACTGCACAATTTGTCACAGCTGAAACAAAAACCAAAAAATTCAGTTATGAAAGAAGAAAGAATAAAATATGCTTCAATTGTGTAGAGCTGCAAAATTTATCAGCAATGAACTCCACTGTGTCTTTACACTGTTCTCAGAGATCACCCAACCTTAAATAGTGCTTGGTATAATGAAGAATGTTAGAGCGCGGGAAAAATGCTCTCATCTCACATGTCATGGTATTTGGGTTCACACTAATCACGAAACAATGAAGTTAAAAAAACAAAACAGCAAAGAATCCAACAAGCACAACGGTACACAAAAACAAAAGAGATTTACATGGTTTGGCAAGGTTGCCTACATCTGGAAGATGAGAATGAAAATATAATAAAGAAATATAAAATTTCATATTAACTACTTACTATCTTTAGAACATTGGAGAGAGAACCTAAAGAATTAGCTCTTCCCATAACCACATCCTTTCTTATAGAAGCCTCTATAGAAATTTTTATTTAATGCTGCATCACTTTTGTTCCTAATCATAACCCCATGGTTTTTGAGTGATCTTTATGTAGAGTTCTCCTCCAAACCATAGTGATCTTTTCTAGAAAATGTCGTATCTCCTGCATGTACAAGGAAAGAGAATTTCCAAATAGATACAACTTCTAATTTATAAAATTTATACTTTAGCCATTATATCAACTTCATTATGAAGGCTGAGAAAAAAGACATGAACACAACAATATGCTCCACCTTGTCTTGGTTAATACTCACCATGAAGAATAACTGTTGTGATTCATATTCTCTCTCGGAGGATCCTTGCCTAAACACTTGTCAGCCCCAAAATTTGGTATGGTAGGGGCCTAGGGTATTCAAACAATTAGACCACTCAATAAGGTCCTCATGAACCTCAAAACTAGGTCTAGGGAACCCTTCAAGCTAAAACATGTCCATAAAAGTCAAAGGAATTGAATGACATTTTTAAGAACCCACCAATAATACAGTTTTGCTGGGGAATGTCAATAGCCAAATAAGGACATAGCTAAATTCCATTACTATTGAAAAGGAGACATTCTAAAAAGTCATAGTATGGAGCATCTCTCTAGAACAAATTTTGAACTTGTGTCATCCAAAATGCCCTTGTATCAAAAGATCCGACAAATCCAAACATGTAACCTATATAGGGTCTCCGAAAAAATAAAATGCATAACCCATATAGGGTCTTTGGCAAAACACACATGCAAACAAACCAAGTTGGGTCTCTGATGCTACAAGGGCCAACCTCAAATGGGTCTCTGAGTACCATGAATGCCATCCTCATTGAGGTCTCCGAATGCCATAAAGGGCAACCTCAAAAAAGTCTCTAAATACAATGAAAGCCAACCTTAGAGAGGTCTCTGAATGTTATAAAAACACTTGTCATGTAGGCCAACCCCACAAGGGTCTCCAAATGCCATAACGGCGCTTGCCATATAGCCAACTCCATAAGCGTCTCCGAATTTCATAAAGGCGCTTTCCATAGAAGCCAACCCTACAAGGGTCTCTGAATGTCATAAAGGCGCTTTCCATATACGCAAACCCTACAAAGGTCTTCAAATGTCATAAAAAAGCTTGCCACGAGGGCTAATCCCAAAAAATTCTTTGAATGTCATAAAGACTAATAATAGCTTACAAAAATCCCCTAAGGCATCAATGGTGTGTCTACTAAAATTCTCCCAGATAAGGGTTTCCCAATAATTGGGTCTAGTCCTAAAAAATCCCTTAGGACATGGATGTGTCTCCACATAATTCCCTTAGATCTAGGGTAATCCTTTAAAATTCCTCAAGACAAGGGTTCGAAAACAAATCCATGGGTTCCAAAATGATTTGCCAAATCCATGCTTATGTAAAACAAAATAACTACTATATATGTACACCATATATGGAACATATCCATGTGTCATAACTCATGCAAGATCCAAAACCTACATGCCAACGGTCATGAACCTAAGTGGCTCAAAATGCTTCAAAACCTGCATAAAATCCAAATGGAATGCTCCATGAAAACACCGAAGTAAGACATGTAAGGAATAATATGCTCATGCCACCAAAACTTTTAAATGGACGTAAAGTCTAGCATAGTGCAAAGAGATTCCAAGAATCCAAACATTAGAGATCAATAGAATTTACACAAACCAATATAGGCTATCATAAAATAGAAAAAAATTCAACAAGGAGATCAATAAGCTCATTCAAGGAATCTAAAGGCATCCAAAGACATGTAAAAATATAGAGAAATAATCATGTGAAATTTTATCAAACATATAGAGTGTAAGAAATTATGAATTCAAAGGAAAATCAAAGGAGTAATCGAAAACACACTACCAAGATCCTTTCAAATCATATATCTCATGTGAATCAAGCTCCTAAACCATTTTAAATAACTTCCAGATCAACTAACTCATTTAACAAAACTCCAACATCAAGAAACTAGCTCTATAACTTAAGAAATCATGGAAACAATGTAGAAAATGCTTCTTAACATACTCAATCATATAGAATTAACATCTAACTCAACGAAATCAACATTTTCAAGAAGAAAAGAGATGAATCCACCAAAATAAAGCTTATACATAACAAATCTAACAACTTAAGGAAGGAAAGTGAGCATAAACCATATATCTAATCACCAAAACTACTTATCTTTGTTTTAAAGTGGGTTCTCTTCCAAAATCTCAATGCATTTTTCTAATTTTCCTTCATCTATGAGAAAACAAAGTATTCCATGGTTAGAATACATAAACTAAGATAGAAAATGGAAAGCAACAGCTATTTTATGCTAGATCTAGGTTTTAGAAACTTACCAACACTTGTACAAAGTTACGAACTCATCAAATGCTTCTGATTTATCTCTTAAGAAGGCAACCCATGTGTACCTTGAGAAATCATCCATATCCACTAGAAAAATATCTTTTTCCACCTAGACTTTCAGTCCTTGTATATCTGACTAAGTCCATGTAAAAAGATCCAAGGGTCTACTAGTACCAGTTTAGTCCACCTTTTTATGTTCAATTCTAATTTGTTTCCCTAGTTGGCATTGACCATTTGGTGTTTTACTCCATTTAAGGTGGGTAACTCTTTGGCAATCTCTTTTCTACATAGTTTGGCAAGATACATGAAATTGATGTGCCCTAACCTTTTGGTGTCATAGGTTGGTCTCATAAGTTTGTGAGAATAGACAAGTATCTCTCATAGACAGATCTAAGTTTATAATGTAATAGTTATCATTTGTCATTAGACCTCTACAAGTGTTCTCTTACCTTTTTTGTCTTTTACATCACAACAACCTTTAGAGAAATGGATGGTGCAGCCTTTGTCACAAATTTGACTCATGCTCAGTAGGTTGTGTTTAAGACCTTGTACATAGAGAACATCAGACAACCTAGGTAGACCAGGAGCCTCAATAGTTCTTATCCCAACTATCTTTAATGCATTCCTGCCACTAAATGTGATACTACCATCCACTCTTTCCTCATACTGAGTAAAGAGGGATTTATCCCCAATCATGTGTATTAAGCATCCACTATCCAAGTACCACTTGAAAGTGCTTCCAACTCTAAGAGCTATGTGGATGACCATATACTTGAGGCTCTCTTTGTGAACCCAAGTCTTTTTGACTCATACATTTTTGGTATTTTTGTTTTTTTCAATTTCTTTTTGTATTCAAGATTTGCATTTTCAATTCTTTGAAAATAATTTTTTTTTCTAGTTCTTCTCTCATTTTTCTTTCCATCTCTGTTTTCTTGGGCTTTATTAAATCTTAAATTGTTTTCCTTCATCCTACACTCAAACTTCATATGTCCTTGTAGTCCACAATAGTAACATGCGATTTTAGGAGCATATAAGCGAGGGATAAGATCTTGAGATTTTCTACGTACCCATTGTTTCCTTCCTTTTGTGACATGCATCTTGCTGTTAGAGGAAGGTGGTTTCCTAGAGGTTGAATCCTCTTGAACACCCTTACCCTTTTGAGCATATGTAGTTTTCACTAGAGGATATGCTTTGGCTGAGGAAGGGCTAGTTGCCTTTTCCTTGTCTTTGACAAAAACACTTCGAGTACTACTCAACTAGGTGTGAGAATTAGATCTTGAAACCTTGGACTCAAATCCTAGACCTCTCCTGTCACCACTTTCTTTGCCCATTGTTAACATATGTTCAAATTTTTTATTCCCTTGGGCTAGAAGACGTATGGACCTTCTTTTATGTTCTTCTAATCTATTTACCTCATTTTGAAGTTAACTGGTCCTAATATTGAGGTCAGAGAATTTCGATTTTAATATTTCTTTTTATTCCTTTTCATGTAATAATACTATATTTAATTCATTTAACTTCATATTAAGGTAAATATTTTTTAGATTTAATTTCTCATTTATCTCCCAAAGTCTTGATTCCTTAGGGGAATCATTTCCCTCAAGCTCATGAGGGGAGCTGGACTGAGCCTGAAGGAGAGACTATTCTTGGGCATTTGACTTTTCAATCAACTCTGATAATTGTTTCTTTTTAATTCCTTATTGGTCTTTGCTAATTTGATGCTCTTATTGTAAAGTTCGATGTAGACATCTTCAAGGTCTTCCTTAACTTCATCATCATTTTCCTCACTTTCACCATACTCTTCTTCACTTTCAGTCAATGACACTTTAGGTACCCCTTAAATGAATGCCACAAATGCTCTTACCTCTTGTGAAGATTCATCTTCACTATATTGGGATTCATCATCAAACTCATCTGAGTCATGATCCTAGGTAGCTATCATATCTTTGCCCTTGGTCACCTTTTTCTTCTTATTTGCACATTCAAAAGCAAAGTGGCCGCGACTTTTACACTCTTACACTTCTAGGATTTGGATTTGTCTATTTGGGGGTGGTCTCTTTATAAAGTTAATAGAGTTATATCTCATTATTCTCTTGAAATTTTGTACAATCAAGGCTATATGTTCAACTGAATCTTCATCTGGACTGTTTTTTTCTTTAGCATTTAGTGTAACACATTTCTCTTACTAGAGGGCCTAAGTTTGAGTTCCAAAGTTTGTATAAACCCTATCAACTTTTCTAATTTTAGTTTATCCAAATCATGGCATTCTTCAATGGCCGTGCCTTTAGGATGGAATCTCTTAGGTAAAGACATAAGTATTTTCCTAATTATCTTAGGATCCTTGATGTCTTCTCCAAGTCCTCTCATTGAGTTTACATTATATTAAAGCCTTGTGTGAAAGTCGACAAACTCTTCATCTTCTTCCATTCGGAGAGCTTCAAACTAGGTGGTGAGCATTTGTAGTTTAGACTATTTGACCAAGTTTGTCCCCTCATGGGTGACCTCAAGGAGGTCCCACACTTCTTTTGCAGTAAGAAGACTAGACACCTAACTTAATTCATCCTAATTAAGAGCATAGAAAATAACATTTAGTGCCTTAAAGTTTGTAGTTTGTCCCTTTTGTTCATTCTCATCCCATTCAGCCTCGATTTTTCCTTTTGGTATGGTATACCATTTAACAATAAAATTCCAGACTTGTATTTCTATAGACCTAAGATATATTATCATGCGGGCTTTCCAGTATGTGTAGTTTGTTCCATCAAAATAGGGAGGTCGGTTTGGAGTGTAGCCTTCATCTTTGCAGGCCATGTGTAATTAGGGACTGGTAAAAGATCTCCTTGGGTTGTTAAGCCCTAGAAGAATAACCTGCTATGGTACCAATTGAAATTTCAAGTCCCAAACTATCCTAAACGGGAGTGAATAAGATATTTATATTTTTCTTGATATTTAAATACCTTTTTAATGTTAATCAGTTGTTTGATCTACTTTAATTTAATTAAACAATATTCAACCCCTATAAAGTGTAGAGATTGATGGTTATGCAAATGGCTCACAAACAATGCAGATAAAATAAATCAATCACAAGAGACAAGAGACATAATTTATAGTGGTTCGGTAAATGTGCCTACGTCCACTATTAAAAGCTCCTCATTGAGTTGATTAATTTTGTTAACTTCCTACAAAAGATACAAGGTAAAATTAATTACAAAAACCTTATTCATTATGTTTGGTGACTCTGGAAAACTTAAGAACAACTCACTGTGTCTCCAAAGAGGGCAAAACAACTACCTCTAGTGGCTCCAATGGAGGTGTAACAAATATAATAATTTGATTTTAAAGGAAATAAATTTATCAACAGTGCATGCCTCTAAGAAGACTGATATAACTATATGGATCACAGATAAGCAGAGTTAGAACTCTTTAGGTGCTTTACCTCTTAGAAGGCTGATATAACTATGTGGATCACAAATAAGCAAAGAGTCAATGCTCTTTAAGTGCTTTGCCTCATAGAAGGCTGATATAACTATGTGGATCAATCACTTTATAATTGCAAGTATAGATTTGAAAATAGACTATTTAAATAAATAGTCAAAGCTATTAGATTAGTTGATATAGATTTTGAATGAAACTGATCAAGTATTCAAATCAAGAGCTTTATGAAAATTCCTTGTAAATGTGGTTTTCACTCTCGGAGCTTTTGATAACGTTCCTTAGTTTTGAATTGAATGATCTCGCAATCCCTTCCTTTAATGAACCTTTCAGGAGCACGAAGGATTGAAAGAATGGATCTCAGATTGCAGAAAAATAACGCCTCTAAATGATTTAGAGTTTTTTTTCCCAAAACTTAATTTTCTTGTCATTATTTTTTCAAGACCTTTTGGACACTTTTATAGAGTGAAAAACCCTAAAAATGGTTGAGCAGAAGTCCAAAAATTTTCCAAAATAGGTAGGGAATTTATTTTTTGAAAATAAGAATTTTTGAAAATTTCTTATCTATAATCGATCATAGCTAACTCTATGATCGGTCATAGCCCTATAACCCTAAGACCGATCATGGATTTGCTAATGATCAATCATGTGGGGCTCTACTTTAATTCGTAGAAAATGGAATTCTTCATGACGAATCATAGGATCCTATGATCAATCATGGTGCTATGATCGATCATAGGGTCTACTATGATTGGTCATAGCTGCAAGATTTTCATTTTCATCATTTTCCCTTCTTTTTTGCTTTATATCTTCATGGTATGTTGCAAGATCCATATTTGAGGCTTGAGAAAGGTCTCTTACTAAGTCCAACCTAGGTTTTGATTGATCTTTGTGAATTTTATAGTATTTACCTGTACAACATACCTCAGGAAGGCTGAAGGTTGTCTCTAGCTTTCTTCTGAGTGATACTAATGTTTCTTCCACTTGACTTTGCATAGTTTGTATTCTTGTACATGATGATTCCTTGTCAAGTGCATCTTCTTCACACACTAACTCATACTCTTGATACATACTTTTGGCATGTGATTGAGAATTTTTCAACAAGTTATACATAATACATGTAATGTGTAAACATCCTCTCTAGTTGATACCAAAACCAAATGCAATGAATACCATAAGGGGTTCCTGATAATTTCAAAACTGAATCCAAAATCATATAACCCATATAGGATCTCTAACAAAATAGTAAAACTACATGTAAATGAACCCACATTGGGTCTCTAACTAAGTCAAATGTGAAAATAAGTCAACCATGAATGGTCTCTAATAAATCCAAAACATGTAACTTATATAAGGTCTCTGACAAAAAAATATTCATAACCCATATAGGATCTTTGACCAAACACATTATATGTAAACAACTCGAGTTGGGGTCTTTAATGCCACAAGGGCCAATCTTAAAGAAGTCTCCAAGTGTATGTAATGAAGGCTAACCTCAGAGTGGTTTTTGAATGCCACAAAGGCCAACCTCAAAAAGCTCTTCGAATTCCATGAAGGTCAACCTTATAGAGGTCTCCGAATTCCATAAAGGAACTTGCCATCTAGGCCAACATACAAGGATCTCCGAATGATATAAAGGCACTTACCATATAGGTTAACTCCACAAGGGTCTCTGAATGCCATAAAGGTGTTTTCCAGATAAGTCAACACCACAAGGGTCTTTGAATGTCATAAAGACGGTTTCTATGAGGACCAACCCCAAAAGGGTTTCTAAATGTCATAAAGACCAATAATAGCCCATAAAAATCCTCTAGGGCATGAAAGGTGTGTCTGCTAAAATTCCCCTAAATAAGGGTTTCCCAATAATTAGGTCTAGTCCTAAAAAATTCTATAGGACAAGTATGAGTCCCCACATAATTCCCCCAGTACTTGGGTAGTCCTCTAAAATTCCCTCAGATAAGGACTCCAAAACAAATCCACAGGTTCCCAAACGATTTTCCAAATCTATGCTTATGTAAAGCAAAATAACTACAACATAAGTATGTCATATATGGAAAATATCCATTTGTCCTTACTCATGCAAGATCCAAAACCAACATGCCAATGATAATTAACCTAAGGGACTCAAATGCCTAGGTTTAATGGAATGCTCCATGAAAACATTGAAGTCAGACATGCTAGGAGTAACATGCTCATGCCACCGAAACTTACAAATGGATGTAAAGCCTTACATAGTGTAAAGAATTCCAAGAATCTAAACATGGGATATTAATAGAATTTATACAAACCAATATTGGCTATCATGAAATAGAAAATATTCACTAAGAAGATCAATAAGCTCATGCAATGAATCCAAAGGTATCCAAAGACATGTAAAAATATAGATAAATAATCATGTGGTATTTTATCAAACATGTAGAGTACAAGAATTTAAAATTCAAAGGGAAATCAAAGGTGTAATTCAAAACACACCACCAAGATCCTTCCATATCATACATCTCATGTGAATCAAGCTCCTAAGCCTTTCTAAATAGATTAGAGATCAACTAACTCATTTAACAATGCTCCAACATCAAGAAACTAGCTCCATAACCCAAGAAATCATGGAAACAATATAGAGAATCCTTCCTAACATGCTCAATCATATGGAATTAACATCCAACTCAAGAAAATCAACATTCACAAGAAGAAAAGAGATGAATCCACATAAATAAAGTTTATACACAACAAATCTAAGAACTTAAGAAAGGAAAGTGAGCATAAACTAAATATCCACTCACTAAAGCTACTTCTGCTTGTTTTGAAGATGGCTCTCTTCCAAAATCTCCTTGTCTTTGTCCAACCTTCTTTCCTCTATGAGAAAACAAAGTATTCCATGGTTAGAATATATAAACTAAGACAGAGAATGGAAACCAACAATTATTTTAGGCTAGATCTAGGTTTTAGCAATGTACCAACACTTGAAGAAGATGAATCTGCTCTCTCTTCTCTCAAGCCTCCCAATCTCTTTATCTCTTTCTCTTTATGTTCTAAATGATTTAATGGACCTAAATGATTTCTAATAGGCTTTAAAATTGGTCGAAAATGAGATCTCACTCATGTAGTGGTCAATGCCATGTATTTTTGTGTATGTCACTTTTCTCACAACTCAAGTTATGAGCTAAGTGTGATGGGTCACCACTATGATTGGTCACAACATTTGTGATTGGTCATGACTATTATCAATCACGAGGTTTGTGAACGGTCATGCACAAGTTATGCAACACCTGAGAGTTGTGATTCTTGTTCATGATCGGTCACACCTGGAAGTGTCGTGATCGGTCATGAAAAAGTGTGATTGGTTACACTTTGGTTATTTTGAGTTTTATGATATTTTCTACACCTTGGGCCTCCAAAGTATAACCCAAGTGGTCTAAGGGTTCTCCGACTCATTCTAAACCATGTCTAGGTTACTTGAACGTTGAGGATGGTCCTCATGCTCGAAATTACCATAGTTTCAAAATTTGACACATGTTGTCAGTTCAGGATTTCTCTTAATTTTCCTAATTTAGGTGCGGGGTGTTACACCTCCATTATCTTATACATAGGAGGAAGATCTCAATAGAAAAAGAACATGAAAGAAGAGAGGGAAGAATTCTTGGATAGTCTTTCTCCACTATAAGTATCTTCAACTCTATTTCTTTCAAATTTAAAATAGCTACATCTCCTTTAAATCTTTGCAAATCCATGCTTTAGTGAAGATTTACCATGGATTTTACCAAGACCAGTGTTAGGGGTTTATGCCAAAAGTACTAATCAAATAATACAAGATGAAAGCAATAACAATTAAACCAAAAGCACACCACAAAACATAGGATTTATGTGAAAGACCCCAAGTTAGGGAAAAACGATAGATCCATAGAGAAAGCTTCATTATTCTTGGAAGAATATAAGAGTTCTCTCTCAATCTCTAGTAGAACACAATTTCTCACTTTCTTACAAACCCTAGAAAACAACATAATGCATAAATGCATCATAGAGGTCAAGTTTAAGAAGAGTCCCACTCTCCCATGGACCTTCTAAAATCAATTTAAGAAAAAATCATTGTCCGACCGATTTGTAGAAAACTTTCGGCTTGGTTCATGTTGTCGGACTGATCCAACAGAAAGGTACAGATCGGTCTACATCACCACTAGTGTCCCTAATGCACAGTTGCGTACACTCCTGGACCAATCAAAACTAAGAGTGTTGATCGGTTTGGGCCTAGTTGGACCAATCTAGGGCCCTTTGAATCAGTCTGAACTATCATTGCTAGTTCCCCTCCTTCGTCTTTTTCCTTCATATTAGGCTCTACCAGAATAATCTCCCACTTGGAAACTGATGTACTTGCCATTTTTTGGTAGCTACACCTATGATAAGAGCTCTTCCTTTCCGGTGAATCTCTTGCGGCTTTTTTTCTTCATTTTTACATTAGAAGACCAACTGAAACTTTGCATAGCTCCAATTTCTAAACTATCACCTCCTTGGTAAGCATGTCTAATGGATTTTCATTCATATAAATATTTTTCAACTTTAGTACTTGTTCCTACAAGAGAGACCTTATGAAGTGGTACCTCCTATAAATGTACTTCATTCTTTCATGAAAGGCCAAATTCTACATGAGACGAATAGTGCTCTAGTTGTCACCGAATAACATATTGTTCTCTTGCTTCCTTCCAAGCTCCTCCATCAAGTTGTTTAAATTAATTCCTTGCTAGAATCTGTCATTGCAATGTATTCCACTTTTGTTGATGCAAGCACAACTATCTTTTCTAGTTATGACACCCAACTAGTTGTTGTGTCCCCTAAGGTAAACATATATCCCTTTGTACTCATCCTTTTCTCTTTATATCCTGACAAATCCAAGTCTACATATGCTTATAGCTGTACTTCCTTCCCTCAAAAACTCCAAGCTGTGTTAGTGGTCCCTCTCAAGTATCTCAAAATCCACTTAACCAATTCCTAATGCATCTTTCCAGGTTTGCTCATGAATCTGCTCACAACTCCCACTACTTAAGCTATACGAAGTATAGTATTGACCATGGCATAAAGATAAAACATGGTCACCAAGTTCCATCCTAGTGTTTAAGTCATGAAAATCATTGTGAAATGTAAATTGATTAATTTAGCTACAATTAATGAAAAATGGTCTGCCAACCTATTTTAGGACATGTTTGAGAACCTCTCCTTGCACCACTATTTTAAGGGTCTTCCTATGAATGGATATCATTATGTTGTTTTCATTTAAAAATAAGTATAGTTCTTAGTGGTTTAATAAAAGTGGTTAGTTACTATGGAGTATAAAGGATACAAAATATCTTTGTTTATTGACTCTCGTCTCCATGATGAGTCTCCCTCTTATCCTTGTGATATGACTTTCATTCTTCACAAAGCATCATCTCCTACTTCTCTTTGTAGTTATTATAATGGATCTTGGTACTCAAGAAGAATTATTGGGAAAGTTTAAGGATTTATTAAAAGATGATATGGAACCATCCAACATTTCTATACAACACAAATAATTAAAAAACAATGATGATTGAAATCTTGTTGGTGGCCAAGGTATCTACTAATAGCTTTTCCCACTTCGTCAGCCTCAAAGAAGCATTGTGTCGATCCTGGGAAAACTTATGCAAAGTTAAAATCTTTGAAAATCATGAAGACACTATCTATATTCATTTTAAAACCAAGAAGGCTTGGAAAAAAGTGTGGCTAAGCACACCATGGACATATAATGATGACCTTGTGCTTCTTCACCGATGCATTATAAATGTAGCTCCCCATAAATACAACTTGAAGACTATGGAGTTATGGGTCTAGCTACATGATTTTCTGGTAGAATACTTGAAGAAAATGTCAAAATGAAGGTTGAAAAGGAATTAGGTAATCAACTCCTAATCCCAATCGAAGAGAGTTGCAAATGGAGTAGATATGTGTTAATCTAAAATGTGTTATTGTCAATCCCATTCCAACACTATAGATGTGCATGCATGTATTATGGTCATTTTAAGTGTCTTACATGTATGTAATTTTGTAATGATTCATTGAGTCATGTAAGTCCAAGTCAATATCAGGAAGAAGCTTCAAGAAGAATATCTTAAAGTCAAGAAGACCACAAGATCAAGAGATTCAAGTGAAGAAATCAAGATGTCTCAAGCTCCATGACAAGTAACCCTAAGAAGCCAACATTGGACTATAAAGTCAAATTCAAAGGTAATGTTGGTAAGTGGGTTTTGGGTATGGACCTAATCAAACCCTAGAGAAGCTCTACATTGGTTGGTTAAATATGGGATTAAAAAAGGTTCAAAATAATAAGTAAAATGCGAAACAAGGGATCTTGACCAGTCCACTGATTGGTTATAATCTTGACCAGTCAGTTAATAGGTCATTTTTATATAATATGAACCCACCCATCCATGACCAATAAATATTTTTTCTGATCAATTAGGCCTGATTCCTAATCGATTAGACATCTATCAAATGGCCTGATTGATTAGAAAAAATATTGATCGATTAAAAACATAGATTTGAAATTTCTAGGTTTTCCAGATTTGTGAAAATCTTTAACAACTCTACTTTTTACAGCTAGAATAGATCCATTGGGGGGTTTGTAGAGCATGGTTTGGCTCCTTTATAAATAGGGAGCAAACCCTAATGGATCTATAATCAAGAAGAGAACAACTCTATATGATTTATACATGAAAATTCTTGTCCTTAAGCCATTTTATTTGTAAATCTTCTAAAATGAGTTGAGTGAATGACCTAGAGATTTTTCCTATATTTAAATACAAGCTTAGGTTGTCTTAGAAAGATTCCCAACTTATAGTTATACCTTTTGGAAGCTTGGAGAGTTAAACCTATAGTAAAACCTTTGTTTCTCCAAAGAAGGGTGATTTCAATTGTCAGATTGGCCTACAACGAGACAACCTAACTCAGAAGAATTTTCACATTTTAATGTAATACACAACCTTCACTAGAACCACTGAAGGTAGATTCACTAGCACTTGATGGAGCCAAATGTAGATTTTCAAGTGTCCATAGGAGTCATTAGTGAAAGGAAGTTTAGCGTTCTTGAACAAAGAAATTAGTAAAATTCATTTAAACAACCACATATCAACATATGCTTTCCCATGATCATCATATGAATCTCTGAGATCTAATCTTAAAGGAAGTTTAAGAAGAATACCTCAATG
>JAOXJP010014149.1:0-17642 GCA_025762735.1 Platanus orientalis | reverse complement strand
ATGGCTTCAAAGCCTTATTATAAGCTTACTTAAATTAAAAAGACTCTAAAATAATTTCTATCATGGACATTTTCCTGATTTTTTCCTGGCTTGACAAATCATTGGCTTAGGCTTCCACAAAGGAAAGACTTTTTCCCCACATAGTCTAATATTGCAACATCAAGGATCGTTGTTATTTTTATACTCATTTAATACTTTTGATAAATGACATATAATATAGAAGCTTTTAATATTTAAATGCTGATATATGTAACAAAATTAGAAATGCACCTACTATATTATAGCTGTGAATTGCTATCAAGTTCCATCATTGTATTTTTAATGTTTATTTTATTATTTTAAAACAGTACAATTGAAAGCAAACCCTTAAATGTTGAACATCTTGGTTGTTTTAGTTGGCCAATTTGAAACCAAAAATCTCCAAGCAATTTTGGTCATGACCATTACATAATCCAAAACCCAAAACTGAGATTTTCTTAATTATTTCAATACATTTGCTTAGGACTTTAAATCTCAAAACCCACTAGACTATCTCTCTATAGACTTTATTATATGCTTTCTTTAATTTTATAAAAAAACCATGTGAAGATCTTGCATCTTGTCTTTAGATTTACCCATCAAAAGAAATATAACTTCGATGGTCAATCTACTTGGCATAAATCCAAACTGGTTTACTTGCTCTTGTTGCACATAATCTTAATCTCTCTCCCAGAGTTTCATAGTATAGCTTATAAATATGATCTTGTGATTTGTTCAACTCTGTATGTCTCGGCACAATGATGCCTTTTCTTTCACTTGATGTACAATTTTGTTCAATAACTTAGATACACCATCATGTCCCACGCATTTGCAAACTTATGATACCATTCAATGTTAAAAGTATTTCTTGTTCTCATCTTTTCTCAATGCTTCTTTAACTTTAGATATCTTAATTTTATGAACATGCTTGTGGCTTTCGATCTCATTGGAGCTACTGATCCCTCTTCAACTTGACTTTTTTGCATCAATTTCATGTAACAATTTCTGAAAATACATCTTTCACTTTGCTTTAATCTTTTGATCCTTTACTACAACTCTTTGGCTCACTTATATGCATATGATATTAACCTAGTTTTATCTCCCTCATCCTTGCTAGCTTGAAGACATCTTTTTCACATTCCCTTGTGCTTTACTTATAATAGGGGTTTGATCTGTGCATTATATAAGTTGTATTAGGTATATCATGATTTGAGGTGTCTCATTTTTATTTTTATTTTTTGATAAACTAGCATCTTTCATTTCTTAGGGCATTGTCATCACCCGGATATTAACAAAAAAGTAATAATAAAAATAATAGAAATAAGATTTTTATAGGATTTCAAGAAATGAACTTACAATGTTTTTTTAACATTGCAATGGTGACTCCATCTTAAATGAACTTACACATTCAAACAATACATGACCAAAATGAAATGATTGCATTCGATGGGATGTCCAAGTGTTGATTTTTTTTTTTGGTGAATGTCCAAATTTTGAACTGAAATGTCTAAATTGCTGCTACCTAACTTTTAGACATTATTTAATGTTCTTAAATATTTAATTATTATTAAGAAACAAATTAACCAACTCTCCCAAAACCCTAAACTGTTAGGAGCGATATGAGTTAATTTATTTGTTATATTTCAACAATAATATTAGTGTCTACGAAAAGGGACATGATCTCCTAAGCCAATTTGGTCCAACTCATTGATTAGCCTGATTTTTAATAGATTTCGTTGCACACATTCATTTATCAACTTGAACATGATGCAACCTTGTTATTGAAAATTTTAGTTAATTGTGGGTTTTCCTTGGTTTCAAGTTGGCATTGCTCAACCTAATTTGTTAAAATTAGTTGGTTCAAGTTGGATATATTATTGATCCAAATGTTAGCCCTCACCCTTTTGGTTCACGGAGTGCTTGCAAACAATGGTGGCAGCAAGGAGCTATTGTGAGTGTTGTGGTGAAGATAGTCATATATTGTTATGCACCTGAAACTGATTTGGCAAGATTTGATAATCTTTCTTAATACGTGTTCCAAGGTTGAATTGGCAAGCAATTACCTCCTAAAATCTATTCGGTTAGAATAAGAAGATTTAGTCAATTTTTCCATTAATTGATGAATCTTATCAATTTGTTGTTGCAATCTTTCTAAAATAGTTAGTTATCTTTTTTGTCTTTTTATTTGAAATTGAATAACCCTCTTATCATTATAAATAGGGGATACTATGTATGTGTTAGTCAACTTGGAAAAATTAATAAATGCTTAAGGAGGACAACCACCCTTGAAGTTGGTTATTCCTTTTTTCATTCTCTTTTCTTTTCCTTATTTTTTTTTACATATAAATGGTATTAGCAACATCATATTAACTCGTATAAAAGCCATTTGTCCTTTGGAAACAATAGTGTCCAACACAGAACTTTCTCAATAAGCCAACAATATTCATAAACAATTCATTGAAATGTTGCAACGCTTTGAACAAATCACAATCGTTGTGCAACAAATGTAAGAAAAGAGGAAATCAAATCAAAATCAGACTTGCCATACTAGTCCCAGTCCACACGAGTAAAATGAACCTCCAAGAAACATTGAAGAGCCTATGGACCCACAACGAACCCCATAATATCATCATTTAATCAAACTTGATTTCTCAAAATTCAATGGTGAATGAACCCCATAATATCACCATTCAATCAAACTTGATTTCCCGAAATGCAGTGGTGATGACCTTGCAAGATGGGTTTATATTACTAAACAATTTCGAGACTTCAAGCACATAACTAATGATCAGATGGTAAGTTTAACATATATCCACTTAACCGGCGATGTTAATCTTTGATATCAATGGATTAGATTACTGTTGGTGAAATTACTTGGCCCCAATTTACACGCATCTTATGCATAAGATTTAGCCCAATTGAGAGTGAAGGTCTAGGATGAACACTCTCCAAACTACAACAAACCTTGATTGTTTGAGAATACCAATCTCAATTTGAAAGATTGGCAAATCACATTGTATGACTACCTAAATCATTCTAATTGAATGCTTCATTTCTGGATAACATGACGATGTTTGTGTGGGTATGGAAATTTCACAACCTATCTCCCTCATCAAGCTTTTCAACAAGCTTTACTCTATGAAGAGTCAGTTTTGGTCCAACAAAGAAACATTGTCACTAGTGTACGTGAAACTTCAAACATTACTCATTTTACACATTAAGAGGTTTACGCCACTAAGAGATTAACACCATCAAAAGTTTAAAAATGATGTGAAAAGCCTTTGTTACAATTGCAATGAAAAGTTTTCTCCATGATATAGATGCACGGCTCAACTGCTGATCATCAAAAAATTTGATCTTATTGTGAATGATTGCATCCATGATAAGCGGTTCTCACTTTCAACCCTTGAGTACAGAGTTTTAAGGGGAGGGAATGTTGTGCAGTGGATATTGATTTGACAAGTTTTGATAATCTTTTCTACTACTTGAGTTCAGGTTAAATTGACAAGAAATTATCTCCTCCAATCCACCTGGCCAAAAATAAAAAGATTCAGTCAATTTTTCCATTAATTGATGAATCTCATCAATTAGTTGTTGTAATCTTTTTAAAATAGTTAATTATCTTTCTTGTCTTTTTATTTGAATTTGAATAACAATCTTATTATTATAAATAGGTAATCAGCTTGGAAGAATTAAGAAGTGTTTAAAGGGGATAACCAACCTCCCATTCTCTATTTTTTTTCTACATATAAACGGTGCTTGAAATAGCATTGTATCATATAAATCTTTTTTAATATGAAATGTTCAACTTATAAGCTATCCTGAAAATTTTCTGCACTTGCCAATGAGGCTGATATACAGACCTAAACCACCTAATCAATTGGATCCTCTCTTTCTCTCTGCTAATTGGGTTCAAACCGAGACCTCTTCTTTATGGTTGACGCGTGGTGAAAAAAATTGAGAAAAAATCGAAGACCATGAAAGTTGGATATGTAAATTTAACCCCAAAATGCCACCATCTTTCCACATGTACGAATCTTCTTCTTCACCTTAATCTTTCTCCAACTCCACAACATTTACTAAGTTAATTCCTGGTAGCATCGCATATATGAAGGAAGAAATGTGTCTTGTATAAATGTTGATGAGCAATTCTGTAGTGAGTGGGAACCTCCATAATGGGGGTGGTTTGAAGGTCCGGCAATGGTAGTAGAGGAAGGGATCATAATAAAGATTATGGTAGTGAGGGTGTAAGAAGGTATGAAGCTAGCCCCACTGCTCACAGCCCACAAGGGCACAAGCCCTTGCAGAGCTGCTCCAATGGCTGTCATTCCATTGGGAAAGGGGCGGGGGTATTTTTGGGTTGAAAATCATTTCCCCAACTTCTGTGGTCTTCAAATTTTATTGCCACACGTCAACAACTTGTTGGTGCCAAAATTTGCTGGAACGAGATTTTGTTGGAACAGATCTATCACCTATTAAAAAAATGTTTATAGACACGTACGGGTGGTACCTATACATTGGAAAAAAAGGGATAACTAATAAATATGTAACCTAGCAAAGGGATACAGGTGAATTCGGGGCTGATATCCTCTGAGACGTGAATATTTATGCCGGAGTTGGAGCAGACATGGGGTGCCCCATGAACGGTGGCTCCAATTCCGCCGAGGATATCAACCTGTGAATTAGTTATCTTCCATATGATGGCTTAACTGGCAGATCAAAAGGGCTCTACTTCTTGTCCTGGCCACTTTTTTCTTGTTACTTCTCCAGTATTTTTTTTTCAGGCTTCTGCTCAGTGACAGGGTTTTTGCCTAGTGCTTGTATTTGATGCATGTATCTTCTTGTATCCAGCTGGGATTTTGTGCTCCCCTCTAAAGTATCTCTAACTTGCTCCTCACATGTAAGGGGACACATCACTTCGAAAAGTGATTTACACTTTTTGGAGAGGGTATAAATCACTTCTTGATGTGATGTGATGTGATGTGTCCCCCCTACATGCATGGAACATGTTAGGGGCAGTTTTGGTGGGAACACAAAATCCTGGGGGCCTTGTATCTCTGTTTCCCTTTTTCATTTTAATATAATCATTATTCATTAAAAAAAAAAAAAAGAACGCTCAAATGAACCTTGCCATAATTAAGGTATTGTTAATTGGGTATTCTTTGAATTAAAATATTTAAAATTTCTACATGGGGGAGGTTTAAAACTGGTGGGTCATAGTTTAGATCTCTAACATATGCATTATGGCTTTAAGGTGGCATCCCACATCTTTACAAGGTGTAGCTCAAAAATATCAAACTGATCAAATGTTTTTAAAAATTAGGAAATGATATTTCCAAGCCTTTTTATAGCATTTGTTGAGCAAAGATTTCATTTTAATGGACATATAGTTTTTCTGAAACAGGCAAACAGCCATGGTAAACTTGTTTTGGAAATATAAATAAAAAACAGCATTAGAAATATCATTCCCTACTATTTTTTTTTCTTGGAAGCAAATCAGCTATGACTGATGTGTGGTGAGAACCAGATGAGCAAGTTTTTGATGTTTTTTTCTTGGATAAACTCACACACTGAGAGAACTCCACAGTTAACATCAAAAGTGATCACAACTTTTGGTGTAACTGAAGACCATCATATACAAACACACAAAACCAGTCCACGGATGTGGGACTAAACAAATAAGTTTTTAAACTTGATACATCTTTTTTGGGCACCAATTTTATATGTTTTAAACTTTGTATATATTCAAATGTCAGTCCATAGTGTGGTGACACATTGGTCACACCACTTTTGGTTATAGATGATTTGATCGCTTCTTTCTTTTATTGGGAGTTGGTGAACAAGGAGGGGGAAATCACTGAATTTGAGAAAAAAAAGTTTGGAGAATGATTGTCTATTTTGAGACAGACCTCTATCATTGTGCATTGATTGACACATTATGTGTTTTTGAATTTGATGTCTTTTATTGACCACCTACTTTTTCAACTGAACACTTTTTTGGACCCTTTTACCCCCCAAAACAAGACATGTCTATTCATAATTCACCATATACACTACAGAAGCATTTTTATCACAGAACATTTGCTTCGAAAAAGTTTTTATCGGTAAGATAGTTTGACTAATAAATTGTGTCGGCTTCTCAATCACAACCTAGAGATCATTAAGGGGCATCACTTGAGTTTACAACCAAGGTTGTTGATACATGCCAAATTGGTTCTTAAGGGTCCATAGAGTTGGTTTATAATTCATGGGTTAACGCGTGCAACTAATTAGTTGGAGTTTGGTTGAAAGACAATAAATGAAACTATTTTTTGTTTTTTGTTTTTAAATATTTATTGAAAAATCAAGTTTATTAAATGGGTAATTTAAAAATGTAATTAGTTCAAGGGAAATATGATGGTAGCTGTCGGTGGCAATTCGTGTTGGCGGGTCGGGTTCATGTCATGTAGAAATAAGGGTATATGACTATATGGCTCAACCCTAACTTGACCCATTTATTAAACGTGACAAAGCGGGTTGACTTGCTTTGACCTGAAACATGTTTACAGTCAACCATAACCCGGTTATTTTGTGTTGGGTTCGTGTTGGGTTCACTGATTATGCAGTAATTCATGTTGGTGGGTTATATTTGTGTTGTGTCAAGTTAAGGGCATACAACTGTATGAATAATACCGAACCCAATCCCTTTATTAATTGTGTCAAAGTAGGTCAACCTGTTTTGACCCGAAACATATTTACTATAAACCCTAACCCGGTTATTTCGTGTTGGATTCGTGTCAGCTCATGGGTCGTGTCAAACATTGCCACTCCTACATAGGAGGTTGTTTCATTGTTATTGTTAGGTTAAGGACTTCGTTATCATAAGAAATTATTTTTCATTAATGTAAGTTTGGTTTATATTATGTAAGAAGAACATATTCGAATTTATATAGAAGAAAATTGGTTTTTTTTAGCTTAGGGTGTTGGAAATTCCACCATTGTCAAAATTTGCATCATTTTTATATTTTAAAATGTCAGTCTCTATTAATTTTCTTTCAAAATTGTTTTTAACATTAGATATCATGTCCATTACACCTAAACATATGTATCCATGTATTACCGCAAAGAACTAGGTATAAATAATCCTTGAACAATAGGTGCAAATGGAGTGACGCAATTCACACCTATTCGTTCGGGGGGTTGTTCTTACCAAATCAAAGCTTATGTATTAGTTATCTAGGTGAAAATACTTAAGTCAAATGAAGGTATTATAGTAAATACATAATAAATAAGTAGCTGTTTGATTTGTGTTCGATCCACTAATATTCGATTCAAATGAATAATATCTTATTTGATTATTCAATTAAATATCCAAATTCATTAAAATTAATATTTATATTATAAAGTTGTAGAACATGTTATATAAAATACAATATAAGAATACCATAACCTTAACCTTAACTCATTACTCATCTCCCATTCTCAATTTGAATGAAAGAAAGCACCCAATAGTTAGTTCCCCAATTCTCTCGTTTAGACTCCGATGCGATATTTGATTAAACAAACAAATTCAAATACGGTACACCTATATATGATTAGTATTCAATCCGTTGACAGCCCTTCCGTGTAGTTATCAAAGTAGCTTTGTGTAAGCATTGTATTGGCGTGATTTCTCTCCATTCGCACCGGAGATGATTCAAACGCATTCTTTTAATTTTTGCTCCATATTCTATACACGATGGTGTCTTGGACACCAGGGAATGACACGTGAAAGAAAATAGATGGAATTTGAAATTTCGTTTTCCACGTGTCATCTGGACAGAAGATTGCTTCCTTTTTGGTCCTTGTATTTGTTTTCCATATAACGCTTAGCAGCCCACGTGTTTTGAGCTCTCAGCTTCTCAGTCACGCAGAGGGTGTTCATTGAAATCCGTCCTCCACTGTAGTGTAAACCCAACGGTGGATAGTGATCCGGACGCACCATTTTTTGTGGGAAGATTTTTAAGAATGATTGCCATTTTTGTTTTGGAGGAAGGATCCAAATAGATAACATCTATGTAAGCGGCTAATTTCCTCGACCTCCATCAAAAAAATTAAAAAAAAAAAAAAAATTTCCCTCAAACTTTCTCTGCGTCTTCCTTGCCTGCAACCTTCCTTCTTTCTCCTTGTACCTTCGAAGCTCAGTCATGTCGGACGAAGAACATCACTTCGATTCAAAGGCTGATGCTGGAGCCTCGAAGACCTTCCCTCAGCAGGCCGGAACGATCCGTAAAAATGGATACATTGTGATCAAAGGAAGACCTTGCAAGGTTTGTTTGTCGATCGATGATTCTCGTTATCGATCTTGAGTTGTAGTTTTCTTGTTTCAGATCCTTAGATGGTTTGTTGGTTTGTAGGTTTATGTGCCTGTAAGGAGATTATGTTTCTTGAGATCAGTTAGGGTTTCTTGTTTATAATATGAGCTTCTAACGTCTCTGTTTTTTATTTGTTTTTGTTTTGCTTTCTTGTTTGATCATTTAGATATATATTGGTTATTCGGGGCATAACGTATAGTTATCCGTTTTTATGATTGAGATTATGTGCTGGGAATTGGTGACGCTTGTTCGCGTGTGGTTTTATAATATTATAGGTTGATTTACTTTTAATTGAGTTTTGTTGTTGTGTTGCTTCCTTTTGTTTTAACATATAATTGCAACTGATTATGTTCTTGTTTTTCCCGTTCATATTGTTGCCTTTGGTGGTTCCATTAGGAATTTATTTTAATTATTTCTTTCAGATCGTCTAATTTTCTAGTTCTCATGTGGTGAAAGACTTCATTTTTGCATTCTGAGCTTCCATGGTTGTTCTTTATGGCTTGTTTATTAAGTCTATATTGCATACTTTTCGGTGATGTTTGTGTTGAAATTTAGTCGATTACAATAGTAGGTCAATATTGGAAGAATAAGAAGATTAATATGAATAAGCAATAATTGTGACCAAAATAAATACAGCTGTAGATATTAAGGATTAAGTGGTAGATTCTAGGCCATTAAGCATATCTGTGATAGATAATGCAAATTTCATTGTGCAACATAAGATAAATGAGATTTTTAGATTTCTCATTTATTTAGGGAAAGAGACAATGCGATTGAAGCACATTCTAAGCTAGATGGTAGAGCTAAACTATGTTCCACATGTTCTTATATAGAGCATAAATTGGTTTCCAATTGATTGCTTAATGAAGCTAGGTTAATTAACTTATAATCAAATAAATATTTGATTATATCCAAGTAGTGGAGTTTGTGATAAAATAATATGGTATAAAAACTTGTTTGTAATTAGCCAAGAATTTTTCTTGATTAATATCGATATGATTAAATGTCATGTTGAGGAATAGAAAAAAGTTGTCTCCTAGAAAAATTCTTAAAGAGAATTAGCATAAATAATAAAAATGCAAGAAATAAGTATCTTAAAAGAAGAAATGACTAAATTACCAAGTTTTAGGTGGGTGATAATGTGTTTTTACATATAATATAACATAGAACAAAAGGCGAAAATGTTGGAGGAGATGTGACCTATAGATTGGAAATGAAATCTAGAAGTATTTGAATAATCCGATGTAAGTCAAAATAAACTAGCATAAACAATGTTAGTGTGATCTTTAGTTATACAGTTCTAAGAAAGATGATTGTGATATACACTTATCAAGAGAGAAATTTTTGGGTCACATTATAAAAATAAATTTAAAGAGTTTAAAACATAAGAATTACTCATCAATTTATGACTAATGAGATTAGAATGCGTCCTAAAAGCCATTATGATGAGTATATCTATAAAGTAGAGAAGGCACTTGAACATATTGTAAAGTTAAGGCCTTTACAATCAGTGAGATCCTGTTGTATCTAATAAGAGTTTAATTGTATAAATGAAACTCTTTAGAGGTAAAAATTGTTATACCATAAAGAATAATTGATAATGTGTTATCATTATTGAAAATGATTAAAAAAAAAGTCTTTAAAAGACAATATTAAATTGTGAAGGTAAAAGATCACAAGAAAACATAGTGATATTAAAAAAATAGTTTAATCGTTCAAATGTGGGGGTAACACTAAGTTTGTGAAGGAAACCCAACGAATGTGATGAAGCTTTTGTGAATAAAGGATGTATAGTAATCTGCTATAATTATAAGAGTATTTCGAGTCAATGAAACACTAAATATAGAATTAAAAACTGCTAAATGTTGAGATTTCAAACTAGTGAAACATTAAATATTAAAATAAAATAAACATTGTTAAAGAATATGGTTTAGTAAACATATTCAATTGAGAGACATAATGTTAATCTATAAAGTGTATGGGTATATTGTGTAAGGCTATATCTGTCTTAAATGTTCACATTATATCAATGTGAATTAGTGAAAAAACTATTGAAACTTATGTGAAGAGAAGAACAAGACATACAATGTTCTTGTTTTAGTTATGCAGTTATGAAAAATTAAACTAAAAGATGATAATCAAATCATAAACTGGTTATATAATATCAGTTAAGGACTAAATTGGGAAATGACTTCAATAAAAGTCATGATACAATGTAATTAATGAGTGTTAAATGGAATTTTGAATTTCATAAAATTCCACTAACTAGAGGCTAGTGTTAGGCTTGGAAATGAGAAAGTGAATTCAAATTCACTTAATATGATCTACCAAAATCTTGGAAACATTCCAAGAAAATAATCACCTATAAGTAAAGTGCAAAATCAATGTTTTAGAGAAAGCATTAAAAAAGCTAAGAGGCCTTGACATTGTTTAGCAAAGGTAGTGGAACATAATTCCTAAGTTGCTAAATAATAATAAAATTGTTGCCAATTAATAATTAAGTGAAGAAATGTTCAGACATAATGATCTAAAAATATAATGTAGTGGGGAATATATATAAGAGTAATAACTCTTATAAGGTCAACATTGTATCTGAGAGACCGGCCTTATAAGATCAACGTTTTCCCCATGCTATAGTATTTGACTATTTGGAGGTGTCTCATGGCGAAGGGGTTTGGCAGCCGATCTTTAGGAGATTGGCATTTGATTGGGAGGTTGAAGACGTTGTAGCTTTGCTTAGGAGGCTAGAATCTGTTGAGTTGAATCTACAATAGGAAGATGAGAAAGAGTGAATGCTTAACCCGAATGGAACATTCACTATTCGTTTTTGTGTGGACTTCTTGGATAGGTCGGTGTTTTGCCATTCCCCTTGAAAAGATATTTAGTACACCCCTATGCCTCCAAAGATCCAGTTTTTCATGTGGACAACCTCCTTAGGCAAGATTTCGACTATAGATGTGTTGCAAAAGAAATGACTCATCCTTACCAACATGTGCTACCTTTGTAAAAGGGACGAAGAGTTAGTATCTCATGTTCTGCTTCATTGTCCCTTTGTGTGGGAAGTTTGGTTTGGGGTTATTAGGGACTTTGGTATAAGGTGGGCTCTTCCTCTCTTTTATTTTCTTAGAAGGGAAATGCTTTCTCTTCTAGAGGGAAAAAGAATTGGAGGCTAATTCTAGCTACAATATGTTGGTCCATCTGGTTTGAGAGGAACAATAGGGTGTTTGAGGATCAAGCCAAACCATCTTTCCAAGTGTATAAACGGGCAAAACAGAAGATTCTGCTTTGGGCTCAACATTGTAAGAATTGTGGTTGCTTAATTCTGAAGATCTTTGTAGGGGTTGGGATGCAATTATAGGGTGTACCTCGGTGTAATTTTTTGGGGGTGTTCCCCTCGGTGAGGGTGTGGGTTGTTCCTTCTTCCTTTTTCCCTTCATAAAAAAAATTGGATTACAATAATGTAAGTCCTGAAGTATTATTTAACATGATTATTAAATTAGTATACCAACAATATTAGAAAGTATTGTAATGCTAATGAGTTCCACAAGTACTTGTGTATCACTTTAACAGGTGGAGAGATTTTCGGAAATCAACAAAGTAAATGTGGAAAGCGACATATGTTAACCAAGGAGGCATATTTTATTGCCTTAGAAAAGACAAGTTATGAAGACAAATGGTGTAATAAAAGCTAAATAGTTTAAAAATCTGTTGGAAGTTGTTTATCTGTGGACAAAACCTGTACAATAATAATGTTATTACATTATGAGGACCAAGTTGTAAATGTTCGAGCAATGTGGGACAACTTGTGTTTGATAAGGTTATATCCCAACATAGAGTCAAAGAGATGTACATTAGATCATCTGAATATACCACTAAGTAAATGGTTAGTGGATGGACATTGAGGGGGATTGGCTGAAGCCTAGATCATGAGTTGATGGTGATGGTAATCCTACCTATGTGATTGGTGATCAGGGTTTTAAACTTGTTTGATCTGAGATTAGATCAGACAATCTGGATCAGGATTGGACCTGAACAGTCTGATCTAAAGTTGTAACTCATGATCCTAGCTCTGGATCGTCTAATCCGGGACAGGATCGTCTTGGACCGTTCGATCCAGGGTTAGGATTGGTTAATCCCTACATAAAAAAACAGGGTAAGTGATCCTGACAGCTAGATCGTTTGGTCCGGTTGTGGATTGCCCGATCCGAATCCAGGCCGCCCTATCTAAAAGTTAAGATCGCCGATCCCGACCCTAGACGATAAAAGAGGGTTTTTTTTTGTGTGAAACCCCTAAACTCCTCTTTAATTTGTTCATGCCTATTTCTTTTGCTTGAAAATCCTTTCTAGCATCATTTTCTTGTGAATTCTTGCAATCTTTTGCAAGAAAGAACTTCAAAATTTTGAAGATTTAAGAGATAAAAGGGTACTTTATACGTGTTCTTCACCGGTTCAAATTTACTATGAGTTTTTTCATTTATTCTTCAAATTACTTTCTTTTTTGTAGAAATCAGTAGATCAACACAAATAGATGCTAAGTCTACTAATTTTAAGCATCAAAATTTTGATTTGATTCATGTTTTGAATATTTAAAGGGGTTTTTGTTGAAAATGGAAAAAATTCTAAAAAATTAAAAAATATATATAAAAAGATTGGGATATACTAATGATAAAATGACCATGGATCTATGGGTTTAAGATCAAAACCCATTAATTCATGGTGTCAATCAAAATTTCATTTTAAAATTTTTTTTTAATTATTTAATATTCCGACAATGAAAAAAAATATTTTTTTAATAAAAAAAATATGTAATTAGCCTAAAAGTTCCACGAACCCTGATTTCTACAAAAACTTCAGTAAGTCTCAAATTACATCTCTTTTGAGTATAGATTTTTTATATGTTTGTTGTTTAAGCTTGATCTATATTAGATAAATTATTTTTTATTCAAAAATAAAGAAAAAAAAAATCAGACCAAATGAAATGTTATTTTGTTTCTTTGTAATTTTATAAATTTCTTTTTATATTTTTCAATACAAAATTAAAAAAAATTTTGATAAAATTTTAATTTAAACGCAACTCCATTGTTTTAGGATTATTATGCCTCCAAGAAAAGCATAACGTGATGACATTGGGTGGCAACGTAGACAACCGCTTGAAGGTTATCCATATGGAACAAAGTGTAACTATTGTGGGATGAAAATACAGTACGAGAGATAACTGGACTAAATGAACATTTATCTCACGTGGGCCTTAATGTGATTGGTTGCAAGGCTTGTCCTATAGAAGTTAGGAACACAATAAAGGAAAATCTTCAAGTTAAACAACGAATTGTAACTCCAAGTGGATTAAGCTCGACAACATTATAATGTAATTGTGTAATAATGTGTAATGATTCCTAAATTTGAGCCACCCCATAGGTCTATGATGTATTGAAGTGGGACTGGGGCTTGGAATGAGATTTGAGACTTATAATGCATATTACTTTTCTTGCTTCTTATATTGTATTTTTATACGTTTTTTGTAGTTGTACTACTACCTACTACAATTATTGGCCTAAATGTGTTCTTTTATATATGAAATAATTATTGGGTTATGAATTTGTGTCATAATTGCTTATTTATCATTTCTTTTATATTAGATGTTTGTTTATAAAATGTGAAATTTTGATTTTTATACATGCTCGAGAGTCGTAGTAGTGTTTATTCATGTATGATACACCTAACCTAAAATTGACTTTTTTTCTTTTAAACTTTTTATAGAAAGTATTATAAGAATTTTTAAGATTTTTTTTTTTTTGAATTTTTGGCATTGGATTGGTTTTGGACCGAACGATCCACTCTTAGATTGCCGATCCACAATCCGATCCGATCCGATCCCTGATCGGTTTTTATAACTGGATAATCTGAGTTTTAAAACCATGTTAGTGATCCCATGAAGTAGGTTCATATGGGTAATGACAAGTCACACTTGGCACCATCATTGTGCCTTTCCCTATGATGCAGGCAGGGCTTATTGTAATGCATAAGGATGAGTTTTAATACTCTTAACAGATTTGTAGTTCTATATGGATGGTGTGTTTAATTGCAGTACACACTTGATGGATCCATCTACTTGAGTGTGGGATGGGGCCTCCTCCTATAAGAACTTGGGTTGGTTCTTTAGAGTGCTCATGAGCATCTAAGTATTGTGTATGGCCGTAATAGTGCCAACCCAACATAATGGCGATGATTGTGAGTGAAAAATGTGGATGACATTCTCGGTTGCTTCACAGTAATGGAGTCTGGTTTATGGACCTGAGATCCCTAAGGCTTTTGTGGGTCATAGGGTGTTTTTACAAGAGTCGATTCATAGTCTTTGGACATCAATGCCTATATATTTTTTGCTTTGGTTCCTTGATATGTATATTTATTTATATTTTGTTTATTTATTTATTTTATGTTTCTTTCACCTGATTTTGTGTACTTCATATGTGTTATGGATGTTTATGGTATTTTGATTCAATTTTGAATCTTATGGGGGATTGCGTTATTTATGAAGGTTTTGAAAGATTCAAAATTGACCAAAACATTGTGAAAACGTTACTATAATTAATTCTATTGATTATGGAATACTTATTGAGAAATGTTAGAAAGACGTTACATAATCAATTTTATTGATTATGGAATACTTAATTAGTTATTTTAAAACATTGGAATTCAACGAGTGTGTTTGGGTCTTCTATAAAAAGAAAGCAAGTTGTTAAAAGAAATAAATTGAAAAAGAAAATCTTGAAAGTGATCGCATTTCTTCTTCATTGAGTTTAGCTTAATGTCATTGTTTTTTAATTAAATTTTCTCTTATTTTCTTGAGAATAGAAACAAATACAAATTAGGGAATTGTTTGAGCTATTTGAAGTGTAGACCTCCATTGTTGTGCAGAACGGATGAGGTGGTTGATGTATCTCCTGGAGGTGAGTGTCGATTCCGGCTGCTACAAAGTGATAGCCTGGCGTATCCACTTTGAGGGTAGTGAAGTACCATGAGCGACACAAACTCGAATCAGTTGCTTCTAACCTTTTATCTTAATCTCTTCATTGTCAAGTTTTCTTAAATCTATTGGTATTTGATTCATAGCTCCCAAACTACACTAACCGAGTACGTTTAATTCAATTTGTTAATTAAAATCCTAAATATCTTGCGTGTACAAAGTATTTTAATTATACTGATTATAAAAAATAATTCAAACCAGGATCATTATTGATAACTATATTTTTTCACCAATCTCTAATAAACTTTGTATGATTTGATTTGAAGAAATACATACTTGATAAATGTCAAAATTTAAATTTTGGTATCTTATTATCTGAATTTGAATTAAGTAACATTATAATAGAATTAGAACAATTTGAAAACTTGTTTCATATTCTACAATCTATTATTTTTTAACAATCTTAAAGTGGATAATTTTATATAGCTTTGTTTCTGATTTAAGAAATTAAAATATTGAATAGTAATTTCAATAAAATTATATTGCATGGGTAAATGAAATTTTATATGTTCAAATAATATCAAATTGAAAAGAAAAAAATACAAAGATAAAATATAAAGATAAATAAAGGTTACGACACCCTATTTTTGACTATTGAATTCAAATTTGACAGACCTGACTTCATACGGATTGGTTAGTACAATTCGTAAGGATCAATTAGGTGATCCATACAGAATATTTATAAAGAAAAATAGGGTGATTTGTACAGAATATTTATAAAAAAGAGCAATTCATATGATGATATTTATATAAATAAATATATATATAAAATGAATACATAACTTTCTTTTAGAAATTTAAGAGAAGCTGTTAAAATCAAAACGGATTTGTATGAAAAAAAAAGAAGAAGTAATTATAACTCTAGAGTTTTTTGTACAATAGGTTATTTTAAAACATTTTTATACTCTACAACCTATTACCCAAAAAACTCTATATTTGTAATTACTTTTTTTTCCCATTACAAATCTGTATGGATTTTGGTAGCTTCTCTTGGATTTCTAAAATAGAGTTCGTATCCGTTTTCTTATAAATTTATTTATATAAATATTACAATATGAAATTTTCTTTTTTATAAATATTATGTACAAATCACCATATTTTTCTTTATAATATTTTGTACGGACTTTAGTTGCACTAACCAATCCTTATGAATTCGGGTCGAAGTCTAATTCTCAAAAATAAGGTATCGTAACCTCTATTTATCTATGTATTTTTTTCTTCAATTTGATATTATTTGAATACATAAAATTTCATTTACCCGTTCAACATAATTTTATCAAAATTACCATTCAATATTCTTATTTCTTAAATCAGAAATAAAGCCATATAAAATTATCTACTTTAATATTGTTAAAAAACAATACATTGTTGAATATGAAACAAGTTTTCAAATTGCTCCAATTCTATCGTAATGTTATTTAATTCAAATTAAGATTATAAGATACCAAAATTTAAATTATGATATACAACAAGTATGTATTTCTTCAAATCAAATTATACATAGAGGTGTCAATGAGTTGAGCCAAGTATGTATTTTTTCAAATCAAATTGCACATAGGGGTGTGAACGAGCTGAGCCGAGCTTTTCTCAGCTTAGCTTGGGCTCATGACAAGCCTGACATGCTGAGCTCAAGCTCAAGCTTGGCTCGTCAAGCGAGAAAACAATCAAACAAAAAGAGCCAAAAACACTGATATCTAGTGGTTTTTGAGTTTGATATCTCTTTTAAATAGGGATCAAATGTTCATCTGAAGAAAAAAAAATGTTTGTATGGGTACTTATTCTTTCATTTGAAAATTGTTTTTTATAGTTTAATCTTGTAGAGCCAGCTTTTATGTGTAGGAAATTAATGGGAACCCACAAAATAAACAAGCTGAGAAGTGAGATGTGAGAGTTAGTTGAAAGAATAAGAGAGAGAGAAAGATCACATACCTGCAGATTTGCTCCGGTTTTGCAACAGGCAAAGAATCTGATGGAGACATTGAAGTGGAAGCTATGAGCACTAAAAAATCCGTAGGCTCCAATCGTCGGTGAGATTAAGATGGAAATCAATTGTTTGCTAGTGAAATAAATCGTTCATTTAAGGATTGAAATTCAATCATCGATCCAATTCTGCAACAACAAAATCACCAAGATCGCCAATGAGTATGGATTTAGAGCCTTGAATGTGAAAAATGGTTGGAGAGAGTGAAAAAAACAAAAGGGGGATACGATGGGGGTTAGGGATTTGGTGAAGGAAAAAACAAAAGGGGATTCGATGGGGGTTAGGG
>JAOXJP010014138.1:0-17643 GCA_025762735.1 Platanus orientalis | reverse complement strand
ATGCCTGAGTGTTTGACAGAGGGTGGGTAGAGAATGGGAAACTCACGGATAGTATGCTATCTTTGATGTACTCTTGATTATCTCACCTTCCTGTGATGAAGGATGTGAGATTCCAAGATTTGATTTTTGGTTGGGATGTAGTGTTTAACTAGTGGGCCTTTTGGGGTCCAAAGTTGAGTTGTACCCCTCGTGTTGTTCAGTTTTTAATAAATTTGTTACTTTATCAATAAAAAAAAATGTAAACAATAAAATCAATACTAAATCTTTTTTCTTCTATCTTGGCTATAAAATCAATACTAAATCTCATAGAAAAATGTTTTATTCAATGCCAATAGCACATAGGGTTAACATTAACAAAATATAAAATTATATTCTCATCAGTAAAAACACATATAATTCTGCTTCTTGGATTGTTTCCCACTTCCCAGTTACTTCTTGAATTGCTTCCAAGCCGCTTCCTCAGATGCTTCCACTCGCTTTCTTGATCACTACCATGAGTTTCACCACTCTTCCCCTGAGCTTCCCAATATTTGGGGAAGGAAAATTGAATTGGCTTCTTAAATGAGCTTCCCATCTTGGGTCATAAGGATGATACACTTTTCCAGTTTAAAGAATTGGTGTTAGGTTTAACTTAAGGCACCATTATGACTGAAAAAAGAAGCTTTTCACTAAAATAAAGAATACTACAAAACCAGGAAGCGAGGTAGCTCCTCCTACGAATTTCCTTAAAGCTTGTTTTAAACCCAAGGGCTTACTTCTTTGAATCATCGACCACTATCAACAATATAAAGTGTTACCAAGGTCACGAAGAAAATCGTCAAGATTGATAAAAAAATCCTTTAAAATCCTCATGGATATTGGTAAGGTTGTAGTGTTGTTAATCATTGAGTTTGGTAGGGAATTTTCAGCAAGAATCAAATTGAAGAGTGCTTCGGTTAAATGGTTGTGAGAGTGCTTGCGGATGGCCACGAGATGGTTAGAGGCTGGAAAGTTTATTGTTGTGATCCAAAGAAGAAACAACCAAAGGGGTAGTTATGTTGAAGTTTCAACCAATCCTAGAAGCAGGAAGAGTTAAAAATCAGCCTATGGAGAGTTAACTACTTTAATAAATAAATAGATAATGTAAAAAAAACATACATATAAAATTATGAGGAAAAATTTGTACAATGTACTAATTGTCAGTCACATCATGTCTTTTTTAGGTTAACACATCAAATACTTTTGAATATATTTTCTGCAAAGGTATTTCTGAACTTGGTAATTGAAATTTCAAGCCGGCACATCAAGTACCTTGGAATTTGGTGCCTATTCTAGGCACCTAATTTATGTATTTTGTAGTTTTTTTATGTAGGTTTTTATCCCAATGCAATCCACGTGTTAGCATACTATTTGTTCCCATATGCTGACAAGCTGAGCTCAGGCCTCAGATTCATCACGAGCCTTGAGTTTTATCTTTATGTGACAAGCCTGAGCTGAGCTGGGCAAAGCTCAGCTTGTTGACACCCTTACCGTTTCCATATGAATAGTGGAAATGGAATACATAAATTGACTTGTAACACTAAAAACAAAAGCAATGTCTGGGCGTGTCATGGATAGATAAACAAGGCACCCCACTAATCTCTTGTATCTACCAGCATCAATGAGTCTATTACCATCCTCTTTTCTGAATTTTTGATTTGGATCTATAGGGGTTTCAGATGGCTTACACCCAAACATGATAGTTTTAGTATGCAGATCTAAAGTGCATTTTTTTTATATATATAAAGATGCCCTTCTTAGAACTAGCTACTTCAATCCCAAGAAATACTTAAGTTGTCCCAGTTCTTTTCTTTCAAATTCTTTAGCTAAATAACATTTTAACTTCTTCATCCCAGCTTCATCATTTCATGTGACCATTATGCCATCAACATAAACTATCAATACAGTCACCTTGCTATCCCATCGCTTAACAAATAATATATGGTCAGTCTGACATTTAATATATCCATGTGCTACCATGGAAGTACATAACCTCTCAAAACTTGGCTCAAGGAGATAGTTTCAAGCCATAGAGAGCTTTTCTTCAACTTGCATGCCTTACCTTAGCCCGAAGCAATCTAAAATCCAAGTCGTAGTTTCATATAAACTCCTTTCTGGAGGTCACCATAGAGAAAAGTATTCTTCACATCAAATTGTAGCAATGACCAACCCTGATTGGCAACCAAAGAGAGGAGAACACAAATGGAGTTCATCTTTGAAACGAGAGCAAACGTCTCTTGGTAATCGACTCCATAAGTCTGTGCATATCCTTTTGCACACAATCTAGCTTTATATCCACACTACCATCCAATTTTAGCTTAACTATGAAAACCCATTTGCACCCAACATGCTCTTTATTTCTGGGGAGATCCACAATGTCCAAGTGTTGTTTTTCTTTAAAGCCTGCATCTCTTCTTCCGTAGCCTCCTACTTAGGTTGAGACAAAGCTTCGGACACATTGTTAGAAGAAGAAATAAAAGACAATGCAATAGAAAATGAACGAATAGAAGGAGACAAGACATTGTAAGACATAATTTGCAATTGGATATTTAATACAAGAACGGACACCTTTCCACAAAACAATAAAAAGGTCCATATCATCTACTAAGGTGGAAGGAGAACTAGAAGAATTACCTGGAGTAAAAGAGATTATAGGAAAGGACATGAGAGTCTTCAGTGATGACTTCTTTAGATTTCCATTTATAAACTTGCAACTGTTGTTCTCTCTGCTCCCCCTAACCATCAACAACCTCTAGCCGAGTACCTAAGGCAGGTATTGGTAAAGGAGTGGAATTATTTCCATCACCAGCATCAACACACTCCCCCTTAGAAGAAGACGTTCCAGAGAAGAAAAATGGGAAGTCTCATGAAAAGAGACATTCATTGAGACAAATTTCTTGCAAAAGGGTAGATGATAACATTCATACCCTTTTTGAGTTGGAGAGAAACCCAAAAAAATGCACTTTAGGGCCTTAGGATTAAATTTGGACCATGAGGACTTATCAACATGCACAAAACAGATACAACCAAAAACCTTAGGTTGAATAGGGAACAGTATGATAGTAGGAAATGCAACCTTAATAGGTGATTTATACCCCAAAACTTGAGTGGGTGGACGATTCATAAGAAAGGCATCAATTTGAACTGCATCAGCCCAAAAAGTTTTGAGAACATGCATCTCAAACATAAGTGCCTGAGCAATCTCAAAGATGTGTCTATTCTTTCACTCAGCCACCTCATACTTTTCAGGGGTGTTGGGACAAGTTATTTGATGTATAATACCACATTGATCAAAATAAGAAACAAAAGTAGAAGAAAGACACTCGCCCCCATTATCACTACGTAGAATTTTAATTTTTGTATCAAACTAGGCTTCAACCAACTTGTGGAAAGACACAAAAATAAAGAAAACATCCCATTTTGATTTCAACAAGTAAACAAAAGATGTACTTTTATTTATACTTAATGGGTAAGAACTCCTACAATGTTTAACATATTTGTAGGAATCACATTTGAACACAATAAGCTTTGAACATAAATCAGGAAACAAATAACGAAGAAGGGAAAAGATGGATGGCTCGAATGCTGATGCCACTGATGAATTGAGATAAAGTTGGTGAGTTATCCTTGATTTGGGGAAGACTAAGTTGTTTAACATAAGAAGCTGTATGTGGAGCATTGTCAAGCATGTACAAGCCATTCTCCTCATGTCCCTTACCAAATGATGCAAACATCATGAAGAAACTATTATATGTGCCCCCACATAAGAGGGCCAGATTCAAGTTGTGTACCATATGTGGTTTGATTAAAGTCTTTTAGGGGTTGGGTTTAATTGTAATACGGCCAATAATGCCAAGGTTTTTTTTTTTTTTTTGGGGGGGGGGGGATTTTTAATTTAAAGAGTGTTTTTGAGATAAGGCTAAAAGCCAAGCATATTAGGGTCATTTGTAGGGTAGGTCAACAGTTATATATTTTGTCCTTATTTGAGACTTTAAAGTCAACAAAGAGGGGCCCTCTAGCTTGTTGGTCGGAAGCCCTTTGGTTTCTAGTTTTTAAGAGTCTTTTAGTTTTAGGAAAGTCTTATTTAGAAGTCCTAGATATCTAGGAGTCTTGATAGGTTAAGTTGCTATTTTAGCTTCTTTCTATTTTTGGATTTGTAAGCCTATTAATAGGCCCAATGACTGTAATAAAAATTAGCTATTGAATATTGAATTTTGAACATTAGTTTGTGGATTTATCCTTCCTATCTCTCTTCTCTTCCCATGGTGTAGCCACGAGGCTTCCCTAAGGTTCAACCCTAGTCCTTCTAGCTTCTTCTTCCTCTATCTCCTTCTAATATCTTCAATCTACTTCCTTATTCTTGCTTCCCCTACCTATTCTTCCTTCTCTTATTTATGTTGTCTTATTCATTCCTTCTTATTTCTCTTATAATCCTTGCTGCTAAATTTCACCATATCTAAAAAGTTAAGTTGTTGTGAAGACCTAGAGATCATAAATCTGTAGAGCTGCCTAAGGACCAAATCACCTCATTGTATTAAAGGTATTCACTCCTTGCTTTATCTAGGTTTTATTACTCATAATCATAACTTAAATCTAAGAAATCCTTTTGTAATTCTCTACAGGAACTCTATTTATCTGAGTTTATTCTTGGATAGCTTTGTCTTCTACAACAGATTTTCTGGGTGTCTATACCAGTCAAAATTGGCCACCCTAAACATCCACAATTATGTGGTTTCTTTTCAGGGTTATCTTCCATTCTAACCCCCTCCTAATCCCCTAAATTCCTCTCAAATCCCTTTCTTTCTTGCTAAGCTTCTGTTAAAAAATCATATCATTGTTCTATGTTTTCTCCATTAAAGAAACACTATTAACTATCCATTCTTATGATTTTATACACTAGACTTATAAGAAATTCATGAAATTTGCATGAGAACTACTTTTAGATTCATTTAATATCCTGTATATTTGAATTTTCTGATGCATTGGTAGGGTATTTTGGTAATTTCATGATTCTTCTCTTGAAATTCCAAAAAACCTAAACAACATTCTTTCATAGTTCTTTCTCCTTCTTTTCATCATCTAATCCCTCTAATTCGATTCCCTATCTTCTTCTTAATTTTCTTTTAAACTTGATATTATTTGGGTGTGTTTATAACCTATTCTTGGTTCTTTAAATTTTGTCTTTGTTTTCACAAATAATTTTGGGCCATATCAACAAGATATATAAGCCTAGGCTGCCCCACATCAGTTTGGCATCAAAGTTTGTGATACCCTACATCAACAAATATCGTCCTTGTCTCCAAGTCCTAAAATACAGTGAGAAAGAAAGGAAGTTACACAACATTTTAAGGATTTCGTAAGATGACTCATAGATAATAAATTAAGTGTGAAATTGGGCATATGAAAACAAAGGTGAGTGGTAAGGTGGAAGTCAAAAAATAGAACCCTTACCAACAATGGAAGAATAAGAGCCATCAACTACTTTAACCTTATCATTCATAAAACAAATAGAAAAAGACGAAAAAAGGAAGACATAGTCGTCATATATTCCGAAACCCCTGAATCAATGATATAGGAATGATTGGGAGTAGTAACAGAAGCACTGAGAACAGAGGCCGAAGTACCTGATTGGGCAAATGACAAGGTGGAATTAGATGTAGATGGCTCTAAACATTCCATAAAAAGACGGCCTTAATTTGATCCCAAGAGAAGCTTGGAGTGTCATTTAAAAAAGAGACATGAAATTAGAAACCAACTTTAGTAACTCGAAAATATGAGTTTCTTCTACCTCCTGATTGTATAATATTGCTTCCTAAGTGCATTAAGCCTTGAATGTCTTATAGAAGTCAATCTCCTCCCACAAACTACTAAGTGTGGAATAATATACAATCAAATGTTGATCTCCCTGTCTCAATTAGGATACCTTTGGTGCAAATCAATGTTGCCAGCTTTAAGCCTTTAATCCCTCTCTAAGTCTTCATCACAGACTCCCAGATTGCCTTAGTTGTAGGTAAGAACAAATAATTGTTGGAGATATGTGGCTACATAGAGTGAAAAGGCCATGATATAAGCATTGCATTCCCTGCTTCCCAATTGGAAAACGTAGACTCCTTAAAGCTAGGTATTGTTGCATTTCCAGTCAAGTATGCTGATTTTCCTTTCCCACTTATATATAATTTGGTTGATGGAGACCAAGCCAAAAATTTCATCCCATCAAACCGAATTGTAATGATAAGTGTGTTTGGGGACTCATTCACAACTCCAGCAACACTACTTTCCTCTTTATTTGCTGATGTACCTAAATTCTGACTCACCACAGACATTGTATTATTCGGGTAAATTGAAAACTAACACCTCCAAGCAAGAATCAAACCTACATAGGTCTGCAAAACAACCACACATGGCTACACGGCCTCCCAATCAACCACCATAGTGCACCAACTATAACACTTAGACTCCACCCACATCAACGACTGGGGAGCCCCATAAAATACCCAGACAACTTAGAAAGAGTCAACACAACCAATGGCATTATGCAAAAACTTCATACTGCCCACCCCCCACCCCCCCCCCCCCAAAAAAAAAGAAGCTCAACATACTGAGGGATTTCACAGATTTAAATAAAATACAAAACTCAAGTTTGAAGGGAGGGGCAATAACCTAACTTCACAAAAAACGTCATAGCTTCCTCAATCCTCAACCAAATTGAGAAGACTTGTTGCATCTAATTCCTACCAAAAAAAAAAAAAAAAGACCCATCCACTTCAGATCAATCATAGAAAAACACCTTGATCTAATCAGATTGAACAAATTTGTTGAATCTAGAATATTTCAAATTTTCATCAAAATTTCTTGAAAAACATGCTTCCTAGCATCATATATATATATATATATATATGCAAAAATGTTGGTAATTACTGATAAATCATGATTGACTCACCAGTAAAATTTCAAGGTCTAACACACTATACAGCCTTTGCTTATGTCAGCGTACAAACGGTTAACGTTAGCCCTACTTTTTGTCCCACGGGTCGTGTTTCGGCGAAGAGGGAGTAAGTGTATGTACTATTGATTATATAATAGGGCTGGACATGCTTCCATACCCTCATATGAATACATAAATACCCAGAAAAATACATATATCAGAATAAGACAATTATACCCTCTCCTTACATACTTCTACAGGAGCAGGATGATCATCCTGAAGGAGTCTAAGGGTATGGGTTAGCTGAAACTTGCAATAGTGTGGAAGACTTACCTTATTAATTGGAATAGATCAAAAATGGTTCAGGCGTTCGAACAAAAGAGAGACAACTTTCTTGTCCTCTTGCCTGTGGGTTGAAAAAAGGGGTCCGGCTCTTACTAGATATAAGACTGCAGAAGAGAGAGAATTGTTTACTCGTTGGGCTATGGCGACTTGCATTGAGAGGGTGAACTCAATACTTTCATGGTCGGAGATTGCAAAGTCCGTTAGCAAGGCTCTACGGAGAAATCGTCCGATTCGTCTCATCCCTCTTGCCACTGATTGTGGGATCTCAATCTTGGAAAGAAACAAGATTGGTTAACTCATTTGGCTCTAGTGTGATTGACCCAGGCAATCTTATATTCCACAGATGGGCTCCTACGTTGGCAACAATTCGTTTTCCACAGCATACTTGTGGGAAGTGGATTAGGATGAAGGGTCTCCCACTTCACCCATGGATGTTATCTTAGTTTAAGGGGATAGGTAAGGCCTATGGAGGTCTTCTAGAGATTGATCCTCTTACAAAGTACCTGTTGGATTGTTGTTGGACTCGTCTGAAAGTATGCCTGATCGATTCTAGTGACATCCCTTGAAGGTTGAGAGTTTGGAATTTGGACTCATCATATATGGTAGTGGTGGTGCTTGAAGATGACCTGAAGTAGTGTAGTTTCTTGCTGGATGAGTGGGGCTCTACGAAAGAGCCTCAAGTGGTTGCCAAAAAATTGGGACAGAGGGAAAATACTTGATTAGGTGGTTTCTAGTTTTTGAAAACCGGAAGAGGTGTACGAGAGAGGAAAGACATTTAAATTTTAAATCGTTAGATGAGGTCAGCATCCCTGAGGAACTCAATATCAAGGAGTCAGAGTACATCGAAAATGGTTTGGCTAATGATCATTTTACCCCCTCTTTTTGGAGTAAATTGTGGGCAATTAAGGACTTTAAGTTTTTTTTTTTTAAAATCCCAATCAATCGGTGCATCCAACATTTCCAAGTTTACCCCTGATTGCAAGGAAAACAACTGAGCTAATATTTTAGAGAACAGGGTCTTTCTATATTTTCTCTTTCAAAAGTGAGTTAATTTTTGTCTTCCAAAATATGCCCTCGAGACTTTTATGTTGAAGAAGGGTTGTTCGACCGACTAGAGGGTTAGTAGAGATATCACTTCTAGGTCAGGCCTTAACCAAAGACTGGGTTCTATCCCATTTTGCTTACCCTTCCTCTTGCTCAATCGAAAGGTGTTCGATCACTAGGGCGCTTTAGAGGAACCCTAAAGGCCTTCAAATGAAAGAGGTGCCAAGTTGGTAGGATCAACTATCAAGTAAGGGAGCCAAAATAGATGAGAATCAACTATCAAATGGAATGAAAGTCTGGGAGGTAGAAAGCCTAGGACTTGTTGTGATTAACTCTATTTGGGATGATCTTAGGTATCGTCCAAATATCTAAGATCGGAAGGGTAAGTGGATGTTACAAGTGACAAGGACCTGAAAGGGCTTTTTGAACACATGAGAATGATGGGAGATCTGCTTAACATATTGACCCTTATGGAAGTAGAGGATAACAGTGCTCCAGGGTCCTTTTCTCCTTCTAATGGTGAAATGGTAAAAAGAAATAAAAGACATAATTTGTCTTGAACCCTGGTTCTGGTGATGGAGGGGAAGAAACTAATTTCGGAAGTTTCTAAATGGGTTCCGAACCATAGAAGCTATCAACAAATTTCTTAGCCTCTCATTTGAAGGCCACGAACAACAAGCTTGGGATCTTTTCATCGGTTTGGAAAAAATGGGTTAGAAAGGGGTCTTAAAAGATCCAATCTCAGAAGAGATAGAGAAATGAACTTGGAATATGGAGTGAACTATGAAAGAAATAGGAGTAGAATCGGGAGAAAGGGGGTGAGATCCTTGCAAGGTGATTGCTAAGGCGGCTGGTTTTTTTGTTCCGAGTTGTTTATTTTCCTCATGACGATTTCAATCTTATCTTGAAATGCAAGGGGTATGGGTAACCGCGACAAGAGGGTGGTGGTGAAGAAAATAGTGAGTTCTAGTAAAGCTGGCATTGTTATTTTGTAAGAAATAAAATTAGGGTTTACTTATCGTAATTTATTTAGAGAGGTGGTCTTTTAAAAAAAATGCCAAAGGTTAGGTATGATCCCGTCCACCCCTCCTAGCACCCCGTAATTATGGGACCAACACTGGGTAATGACTTTATTTAGGTGTGTTCTTTTCACTTTGTTAATAGTGTCTACTTGCCTTCTTCTAATGTTTTGGGGGGTACTTGGTTGCTCTGGGATGAAGGTGGAATTGAAATGGAAGGTTCCTAGATGGGCTTATTTTCTGTTTCAATAAAAGGAAAGCTTCAAGCTAGAAATGGGAGTTGGGTGATCACAGGGGTTTACAGCCTAAAGGAAGGAAGTTTTCTTCGTTGTTTTCAAGAGGAATTGGAGGGTGTTCATGATATAAAGGGAGGTGCCTGGTGCACTGAAGGTGACTTTAATGAAATGCTAGAGCAAAGAAAAAGAAATAGAGGAGGTGAGAGACTTCTTAGAGTTTATTAAAAATATGGGGCTAAGGGATATCCCCTTAGCAGGTCTTCAATTCACATGGTCAGGCTTGCAGGAATTCCCAAGCCTATGTAAGATGGATAAATTCCTTTTATCTTCAGAATGAGATGTGATGTTCCCTTATTGAAAGATGAGTCTCCCCCTAGACCGGCTTCTGACAATGTGCCTATTTTATTGAATGGGAAGTTCCCAAAGTCTGATCCAAAGCCTTTCTAGTTTGAAAATATGTGGTTGCATCAGCCAGGTTTTAAGGACTTAGTTGGAGGATGCTTATCGCAATTCCAGATTTGTGGAAAGCTAAAAACAACAACTTAAACTTAAATTAAAGCTTCTTAAAGATAATCTTAAAAGGCAGAACATGGAAGTCTTTGGGTGCATTGAAGACAAGAAGAGGGATCTTCTTAATGAGTGTAGGTGGTGGGATTCCTTGGAGGAGCAACGTGGCCTCTCAAGGAAGAAACTGACCTTAAGAGACGTTGTAAAATGGGATTTTGAAAGAGAGGTGGCTCTGGAGGAAATTAAATAGAAACAAAAATAAAAAATCCAATGCCTTACAAAAGGGGACAATAACACCAGATTTTTCCATAGAGTTGCCTCTGCAAGAGGTAATTATAACTTCATCGCTCGTTTGCAAATTGGGGAGGATTTAGTAGAAGATAAAGTTGTCATTAAATCTCATGTGGTGGACTTTTTAAAAGGCTTATATTCAGACCTTGTGATCACTAGGCCTTTACTCAGTGAGTTGGACTGAAAATCTCTTGATGATTTACAAAGGGATTGGTTGGAGAAACCTATAAGTGAGGAGGAGGTGAAGAATGTCATTTGGAACTTTGAAAATGATAAAAGTGCCAGAGAATGACGGTTTCTCAATGGCTTTTTTCAAAGAATGTTAGGATGTAATGAACGGAGACATCATGAAAATGGTGGATGACTTCTATAGCTCGGGCTTCCTAGATAAAGGGAGTAATGTCACATTTATGTCCGTAATCCCTAAAAAGGAATGAGCTATTCTAATTCAGGATTATAGGCCTATCAGTTTGGTTATACAATTATCTCAAAGATTTTGGCAAATCAGTTGAAAGTGATGTTGGATTATGTGATTTCTCACAACCAACGTGCCTTCATTGATAAAAGACAAAGTTAGGATGGGGTTCTGATTGCAAATAAGTGCATTAACTTGGCTTTAAATAATGAAGAGGCAAGAATTCTCTGCAAATTGGACTTAGAAAAAGTGTACGACAAAGTAAACTGGAAATTTCTAAATTTCTAAACTATATGCTTAAAAGAATGGGATTTGAAATCAAATGACGAAGATGGATGGAGAAATGTTATGGTTCGGCCTCCTTTTCTATCATTTTATATGGATCGTCCGTAGATTATTTCTTTAGCTCTAGGGGCCTTATACAAGTTGATCCCATTTTATTGTTTTTGTTTTTTATGGTGGCAAAGGCACTTAGGGCTATGCTAAATAAGGCTTTCTAGGGGGGATGTTGAAGGGTTTTGAGGTGGAGGATAATGGGATGATCATTTCGCATCTCCAATTTGTAGATGAAACTCTTTTTTTTTTTTAAAAAAAAGTCCAGTCAAACAGCTCAATCTCTTAAGATGTGTTATTCGATGTTTTGAAGCAGTTTCAGGATTGAAAGTTAATTAGGCTAAGAGTTGTATCTATAGAGTGGGCCAAGCTAATGACTTATAGAGGCTCACTGAAGTGTTAAGTTGCCAAACGGGTGTTTTTCCTTTTACATATCTAGGGCTGCCTTTAGATGTGTGCCTTTAAATGCAAAGAGGTGTGAAATCTGGTGCTGGGAGAATTCAGAGAAAGGAAAGTATCTTTCAAAGGGAGGAAAACTCGCTTTGCTTAAACCAATGCTCTTGAGTTTTCCTACTAACTTCTTACCCTTATTTGTGATCCTGACTTCAATTCCATGTGCTATTGAGAAAAGACAAAAACACTTTCTACTGGATCGATAAAAAGAGAACAAGGGGATGTACCTAGTTGCATGGAAAGAAGTTTGCTCTCAGTTGGGTGGTCTTGGGATTAGAAATATCCAGAAAACTAATAAAGTCCTTTCTAAATTGTTATAGAGATTCAGACATGAAGAAAGGAACCTTTAGCACCAAGTTATTGGTTGAAAGTGGTTTGGCCTCCAAATGGGAATCTAAAAGGATTCGATGTCCTTATGGTGTGAGTTGTTGGAAGGCTATTATGGATCAATTGATTTACCTTTAAGAAAGGTATCTTCATGGAGCTGGGATTAGGTGCCCACACCAGCCTTTGGAAAGATAGATGGTGTACACTTTTAGACCGTTGATGCGTAAAGCACCTAATATTTACTCAATTGCAAGTAACAAAAATGCCATGGTGGGTGATTATTGGGGGATTGAAGGGGAAGGATTTGATTGGAATATTCATATGAGAAGTCTTTTGAATGATTGGGAAATTGATGAAATGGCCCATTTGCTTGGCTTCGTGGACTCAATTCATCTCAACTAAGATAGGTTAGACATGTGTAGATGGGATCTTGTGAGTAATGGTTGTTTCACTATTAGTTCTTGCAATTGCATGTTGGAAGAGGGGGGAAAAGCCTTCCTTTTCTTAGCACTATATTTAAGGGTTGACAGCAAGGTTTAAAATGTCATTATCGCGTCTCGTATTGCGGTTTGGGGAGACAAAAACATCTCACGTATCGCAGCTTATTGCGGGGAGATGGCATAAGAAAGCGAGAGATCGTGAGAAACGAGGGAAAAGCTAATCAAATGAAGGAATTTTGATATGAAACTTCAGATTTGATAGAGTAAACACTAATGCACACTTAGGAATCATTTAATATAAGAAACAACCATCTATATACCCTCATGACATATGTTGTCGCCTATGGAATCTATGGAAACACTATGTAAGCCTTGAAATTTTTGAATGAAACTTTAAGAAATGTTATAATAAGCATCATTAAACACTTATAAACCATTACACTTCATTACACACTTAGGTATCAATAGTTGGGAATCGGTACCCTTGTGACACACGTCGCGCATGTCTAGAATTTTAATTGTTAGAGGTTGATAAATAGCACTACACATTGCACAATAAGGCTACAAATCCACATAAAATATAATTAATGATGTATAACTCAAACAATAATATCATTCCCATTCTATGATAATGGAAACCATTACAAAAATACAACTACAACAGTGAAACTAGAGAAATATAATACAGTAAGATAGAGAATATTACCAGTGTCAAGACTGCTGCCAACCAGCTTAATCCTCATCAATACCACATAGATTGTCGAGGTGGTTGATTATCATCATGGCTATCTCTCTCACATTATTGTTGAAATTGTTAATGTTGCTATTGATGTTGAAACCGCTCTTCTAGTAAGCGGCAAGAATCCAATCATGAGATAGCTAAACTATGCCATGTCCGATAGTCATAAATGTATCTCTCATATATAGAATCATCTACTCTCAAGAGCATCTCATATTGTGAAAAGTCGGACACTACATATTGAGGATGAGAAGTTGAACTACAAGAACCCCAACGGCTTCGACAGGCTCATGGGACCCAACCCTCCTAATCATATGATAATGTGGATGTGGTAACAAAACTTGGCATACCGGCTGAAGGTGCCACTATGTACTGCTACTAGTAATCAGGTCCAAAGCCAAAAATGAATACAATCCACGATCTAATGCGAACAATCTAGCAAGACTTATGTATGTACCCCCACATAAGAGGGAATGGTTTAGATGTAAATGTTATGTGGGGTTGATTAAAATTATTTAGGGGGGTTAATTTTGTAATAATGGTTAGTTTATTTTTTGGGGGGGTTATTAGTTGTAATCCCATTTTTTCACTTTAGACTCAATTTTTCTATAGCCAAAACTTGACTTTTTGGCTTGATTTTGGTGTAATTACATAGGTTTTATTCAGTTACATTTCTAATGAGACCAAGATTGCACAAATCTGAGGTGATTTGGGAAAGTTATGACCAAATTACTAAGGGGTGGTCACTAAAAACGGGAATAGTGTTTTTTAGAAAGTGTTAAGTTTGAATTTTTAGGAAAATAAGCTTTTAGAAAATTTTACGTTCTTAGAAAACTTGGCTAGCAAGTTTAGGATTTTAGGAAGTTTCTAATTTTGGCTAGTTTTCAATTACCTAAGGTTGTAAGCCTATTTAAAGGCAACCCCTCCCCCATAATTTGGGGGTGAAGAATGAAGAATTGTTTTTGAAGAATTGGGTGTTCCCAAGGTGTGGCAGTGGCCATGTTCTCCTATCTAAGGGTTAATGCCATCTCCTAGGCTCCCCTCTTCTCTCCATGTGGGTTGTAGCACCTTAGTGCATTTGTGAATATCCTCATCACCCTCCCTCTTTCTCCAAGGTATCTCTCTTGTTTCTTTTCTTTCTTCATTTCTCTTAGTTTCTTATTTTTCTCTTTTTTTACCTTCTCTTTTTCTTCTTTCTCTTGAAACCTTCGTTAAAGCACCTTCACTTCTTTTTTTTGAAATTCTTTGATTTGACCCATCAAATCTTATCAAAATTTCATGAAATTTTAATTGTAGAACCCTGTCACATGTCAGGAACGACCATAAAATTTTTAGAATTTTCTAACTTGTCAGAGAAGTATTTTGGTAACTTTAGAATTTTTGTCCAAAATTACATAAATACCCTTTTGGGTCTTTTTCATTCTTTTCTTCTTTTCATTCAATATTCTTCTAAACTCTATTTCTGCGATTCTATTATCAATTTTCTCTTATTTTTGTGGCTACTTGAAGTACTAAATTCAATTCTTGAAAATTTTTGCTTTCACACTTTAAATATAACCATTATTTGAGGGATATGGAATTACTCTACATCAAATTTTGGTATCTTTCCCCTTGTCCTGCATCTGATTTGGTATTAGAGTTAAGTTACAACTAATCCTTATCTAGTTATAATCCCGGAAAGCCCTGAAACTTTTGGAAAGCCGGAAATGGTGTCTTGGAAGTGTTTAATTTTGAGATTTTGGAAAAGGGCCTAAACCCTTAAATTTGGACAAGGGCTTCAACCCTAAAATTTTGGAAAATGGTTTAAACTCTGAAATTTTTGAAAAGGACTCTGAACTCTAGAATTTATTGAATCCCTAAAGAAATAAGATGGTTCTTGTAGTGAATATTGAGTTTGTTTTCCCTTTCGGGAAGACAACTAAAAGAGCAATTAGTGCCTGTAGTGTTTAGGACCTTATCTCTACATCTTTTTTTTTAAGAGCTCTTACAAGATCCAGAAAATCTAGAATATTGTGGGTATGTTAAAGATCGTGTTGCTCTTATTCAATTCAGCTATGGTAGAGACTATTTCGACAATGCTGAGTGTATAGTGTGTGATTTCCCCTTAACTAACACGCCAGTGATTTTAAGTAAATAGTGGATTGAGGAGAGAAGTTACTTTTAATAAGGAGACTCAAGTGTTACGACTTTTTAACCATGATGTATGGTATCGTCTCCGACTCAAGCCTGCTAAGAATGTGCCATTAGTTGTAACTGAAAGTGTTCAGAATTCAATAGATAAGAAGACCGAAAAGAGCTTCGATGCAATTAAGGAAGAGTCCAAGATAGAATCTAGTAACCTCTAGATCAAACCTTGTTCAAACCAAAGTTGTCTAATGAAGAAGGCAAGCCTATAACTAATGAGGATGGTGAGGATCATGTTGTGGAAGTCGTTGACTCCAAGCCTACTATTATGGAACATGAAGTTGAACCCATAAATGTGAAAGCAAAGTTTGAGGTGGAAGTTCAGAAAAGTGAAACAAAGACCATAGATGAGGCCATTAATGATGAAGAGACTGATATGACTAGTGATGATCAATTTGATAAGCTAGTGGAGTCTACGAATGAATACTTCTTTGCTACCCCAGTTTGTGACCAACCACCTGATGATGATGTTTCAGTTCCAGTTCAGAGTGAGATTTAGCTCATCTTCACTGCTACACCAGTTTCTGACTATGTGATGGTTCCCAAGATTGTTTTTCCAGTACATGTTCAGCAGGACGAGTACTATGAGGTGTTTCCTTTATCGTTTGTTTATCCGGAGACAATTACTTATTCTGAAATCATTCTTATATCAAGCACTTACAAGTAGACGGGTTTGCATCACAACCTGATAGTTGGAGGATATGGATTGTGGGTGATTAGTGCGAGGTCTCATATTATGCTGATTATTTCCCTTTGTAAAGTGGGACCCACACTTGGCCTTGATGGGGTCTACGCATGAAGCGATTTATTGAAGATGTAATGTTATGTGGTTTAGCATGGATCTTACAGGGGGTAACATTTATTTTATGTGTCCATGTAATAGGGCTAATAGTGCCAAGATTTTGGCTATGCTTTTAAAGTAATCCCGTTTTTGGTGATTAGCCCACTTTTTCAAAGGTCAAAACTTTTCATTTTGACTTGATATTGGTATAATTAGATATGTTATTCAGTTAGCTTTCTAGCAAGACCAAGATTACGCAAATCCAATGTGATTTGGGAAAGTTATGACCAAATTACTGAGGGGTGTCAAGTAAAAACGGGAATAGTGTTTTTTCTTATAAAGCTTTAAGTTTTAGTTTTAATTTTAGGAAAGTGAGTTTTTAGTTTTATATTTTAGAAAACTTGACTAACAAGTTAAGGATTTTAGAAAGTTTCTAATTTTAGCAAGTTTTAATTATTTAATATTGTAAACCTATTTAAAGGCAACCCCTCCCCATAATTTTACAATGAATCAATGAAATAAATCAAGTTTGAATTTTAGTTGTTGTTGTTCTTCTTCCTTAGACATGAAGACTTGATACTTAAAACCCTGGAAAGGGACTTGGTTTCCACCAAGTTTAAGAGTGGTTGTGGATTTCAGTCCCTTCCCTTTAGGTTAAAAGGATTCTATTATTCTTCTTTTTTTTTTCATAATTTTCTGTTCACCAACTCTACCTTTGCTTGAAGATTTCATCACCGACAATTTGTTACTTGGAATTTTCAAGATCTATCAGTTGTAGCGCATTCCTGACTCGAAAATGGATCAAAAGGTACCAGCCTCCAACGATTTTCAGTTGCCGGTAAGTCGGAATCTCACCGGAAAGTTTGTTTGGGCGGAATACTTATAGAGCCACAAAATCAATGGTTTTTCTTGAATTTTCCAAGGCTATTTTGCAAGTTTTATTAGTATATTTCAATAGGAAACATCAAAAGGAGTTTGTTTATGAGATTTGGAGGTGTTTTGAAGCAGCGGCAACAAGTTTGGTTTTCCCGAAAGGTGGATTCATTGGGTTTATTCAAGATTGATGGAAGTCAAATCCCCTGTTTTGGGTTTGGAAACACTTCAAATCAGATCTTTATTTATTCTTTTTCTCTTTTATTGTTTCCGCTATATCACTTTGGGTTTTATTTATATTCTTGGCTATCATTCTACATCAACTTTGGTATCATCTATATTGTGCTGCATCAATTTTGCTATCAAAGCTAGGCTACAACTAATCCTTATTTAGTTGTAATCCCGAGAAACCCTGAGATGGTTCTTATAGTGAACACTGAGTTCGTTTTCCCTTTCGGGAAGACAACTAAAATAGATTAGTGCTTAGAGTGACTTGGACCTTATTTTTACATCTTTTGTTGAAGAGCTCCTACGAGATCCGGAAAATTTAGATTGTTGTGGATATGTTGGGGAACATCATGTTGCTATTCAATTCAGCTATGGCAAAGACTATTTCAACAGTATTGAGTGCCTAGTGCGTGATTTCCCCTTAACTGACACGCCAATGATTTTAGGCAAACGGTGGATTGAAGTGAGAAAAGTTATTTTTAATA
>JAOXJP010014127.1:0-17643 GCA_025762735.1 Platanus orientalis | reverse complement strand
ACCCTAGAAACTAAACAATCATCCCAACCCAAGAATTAACCACATGGGCCCAACCCTAAATCAACATCAGTCTAATCTTTTATATATATATATATATATATATATATATATATAACCTCAGTCTAATCTACATAACCCTAACCGAACCCAAATGGGTAATAGGTTAAAATACATTAACATGAAACATTTCTCAAAATGCAACACTAATACAAAATATTTAAAACTCTAACCAGATTGGGACAGGAGTTTTAAATTTTGAGATCCAATCAGCTCAAGCCGCGTAAGCAGACTGCATGAACAAAAAAACATGGTTTTTTTTTTTTTCTCTCATTTGTGGATTTTATTTTGTGTGTGGTGTTTTTGTTCATGCAGTACACTTGAGTGCTTGAACCTGATTATTGAGGTTAAGTTTTTATATTAGTGCTGTAGACACTTTTACATTAAAATAGTTTAACTTATTGTAGAGGATCTTGAGTCAACCAAAATGGATTGAGCTAGTCTTAGATAATAATATCTCATAATTCGAAAGTCACACCTCTAAACCAAACAATTGTCTTCTATATATATAAACTACCTATGTATTACATGTAGCCTGAAGCCTCAATCCAAGCCCCCATCAGAGCTCTATATATCCAACCTATTGTGGGTTAAGCCGGGCCAAATCACATTACACTTCTATCTAACAGAGTTCGGAGCCCTGGTTGGACCCTAAACCCATGAGGGTCCTAATAGAATACAACCTTAGTAGACAGACAAGGCTGTAAAACAAGACCACAATCCTTTACTTCAGTATTATTTTAGAATCATTTTTCTTAATTGACAAGGGTCTACAGCCAGTTCACACTGCAATGGAGATCATACTCATTCCTAGGAAAAAAGAAGGATTCTGAGGCATGTCTTTGATAGGAAATTAGAACAATTAATGGCCACCATATGTGGGTCTGGCAATAGGTCATGGTTCATGCCTTCAAGGGTCTTTTCATGCAGCACCAACATAATTTTGTACACATGCACTTAAATGCACTTTTGATCACGAGCCTCTCTTGGGCAGCATCCACCTGCCCAATATAGGAGAGAGGGAGAGGCCAACTGGCGAAGAAGGAAGGAGCATCCCTAGTCGTTCTAGAGGGAGGGCTGCAGCCATCACAGATGAATTTGAAGTGGGTTAATCCCAAGCCAAGTGCATCGATGTGCTCAAAATTTTAAAAACAGTAATTGCGCTCTCTTCTGCCCCAAAAGATGGAAAGCCATTGGTAAATCTTGCACAGCCCCCCTACTCTCCAATCCTTAATTTGGTGCCTCCCAACCCTGTCATGCCGTCCTATACCGCTACCCTGTAACCCTAATATCTGTTACAACTGAACCTAGCTATAAGCCTATAACTTCCTAGCTAAAGCTCTCTCTCTCTCTCTCTCCCCATGGCTCTCATGGTATCCTTAATGAGTTATCACCGATCCCTGACCCATCTCAATTCTCAATCTTTCTTTAAAATTGTCTTCATCTCTCGCCCTATAAATAGTATACTCCCAAGTGGGTCTTGTTTATAGCATCTCCTCTCCAAGGGTTTCTTTCTATTAGAGTTCTGTTGAAAATATTTTTACTTATGTACACCAAGTTTTACTGGTCCACGGTTCCCTATACACCCCTTTCTGTCTATTTTATTCTACCTCTCCCCCTCCACCTCCCCTTCCTTAGGGTTGTAAGTTGCACCTTGTTTTTTCTCTTCTTGTTTCTTATGTTGTTTCTTTGCTCAACTGCATTCTAGCTAACTCTTTCTCCTTTTTCCTTTTTTTTTCTAACCTAGTTTTGGAGCTTTAGAAGTTGCACTTGCACCACCATCCTCTTTTTCCATTGTAGCCTATCTTTTGCCGTTATTTATGGTAAAGAGCTTCTCAATAAATGTGTTCATGTGTTCTTTGTTTTTGGTAGGCAAGCCACACCCAAGTTCTCTACCCTTTCCCTGTGGATTGGCAATGATAAGTCTTACTATAAACCATGGTCAGCTTTTCAATCTTTCCTGAAGATATCCTTAATATTGTCTTCTTGTTCTCCTAATTGATTCTTTTGTCCCATGCCTCAGTGTCACATTTGTTTCTTGTGAGGAGGAAGTTGACGTGCACGTTGTAGAAAAAGCCTCTACAGGAATAAGTGAAGCTGCCAGCATGATCTAGCTCTGGATGGATGGCCAAATATTAAATTAAATATATGTTTGTGGGCACACACTAACCCTTGCTAGGTCATGCTCTGACAGCCTCACTCCTTCCCTTCTATGGGGCATAATAGATTTCCAATCTTTCTCAAATTACAAAGAAAGTAGATAAAGAAAACCACTGTAAGTTTATTCTCTTAGCATATGTTGTTCATGTGCCAACATGCACTAACCCTTTATCTCTTACTTTTAAATTTGCCTGTGTAGCAGGAATCATGTTTGCTTTTGCATCTACAAGAAGGGAGGACTCACTAAAAAATTTAGGGTTTCTATCCTTTTTGGGTTTGCATATGTTCTTTTGTTCACATATGGGACAGTTTTTCTTATTTAAGGTGTATTCCTTGCTTGTACGAAGGGAAGCAACACAGCCGAGCCAAGGCCTTCTAGTATTTTGTATTGTTTTCCTCATTGAAGCTCACATGGTGCTCACCAATCAGCATATTCCTATGGAAAAATTAATTGATTGGTGGAATTAGGTTTTATAAAGTGATTACTAGTTTATCAATATAATAAGGACAAGTGTAAAGCCATCCCTTTGTCCCCTCTCCCCATAAACTGTCAGCTTTATGAAACTAAAGACCATCACCAAAAATGAATTCAATACGAATTTGCAACTTTTTTCCCGTGTTTGATATTTGCTCATTAGAGTTGGTGTATGTAACCCAGGTCGGGTTGGGGTTCACCCTAGCTCAACACTATGTAATGAACTTTTGGTCTAGCCTGACACTTCCCAGGAATCAAGTCACTGTAATGTTTAAACTTTTACTCTTTAATCACACATTCTTCGAAATTTTGTAAATTTTTTTTGGGGAAGTAGCAACTGTGCTTACAAGGAGATTTTCTAACGTGGTTAGCTTGCTGTTTAGCAAAGTGTGGGGTTCATCGTTCTAAAGAGGCCCTTGACAGATCTCTTGACCTCCTTTTTGGTTGGTGGAGTAGGGCTCTGAGTTTGACAGACCTCTTCCCCTCTTTTTTTTTTTCTTTTTTGATAAAACCCGTCTTTTTGGTTTTAAGAGGTCTTAGTTAAAGATATACAACCTTACTGATTCTTTAAGTCTAAAGTAGTGGTGTCGACCTGGATACATAAAGTTGGATTAGGATTTGTAGTGTGGAGAAAGATTGTAGATAAAGATAAAAAAGAGTGTGTCAAAGAGGGTAAGATCGAAGAAACTATAATGACTATCTTACCATTTTCAACCCATTAAAACGAACATGTGCAGAAGGGTTGGGGGTACTCGTGATGTAATAGGCCTATCTACCAATTAAAAACTAGTTCAGAGTCCTTAAAAATAGATTATAAAAAAAAGCCCTTGAAAACATATGTTTCAATGAAAGTCCCTAACACTATATGCACATTTTTTTTTTCCTACAATGAAGGTCAGCTAGAGTGTGCCACACAAGTCGGGAACCTCTATGGTGGTTTCTCCTGTAGCAATTCCGTAGTGATCACCATGGGCAGACATGTGGCAAACACAGGGTTAAAAGTGTAGACAACTTCAGTGGCAGTATGTGGAGCTTTGATTTGGTACGAACACCCCCTGAACGATTAGGTGTGAATGGTGTCAGGGTGGCCACATCTGCACCAAAAAAGTGACTTAACACTTTTTGGTGCCGATGTGTCATTCCCTAATTCCGTTTGCATCTATTCGTACATAGATTGTTTGTACCTAATTCTTCGGGCAGTATTTGACATAGATATTTTGAGACATATATCACTGTTTATTTACAAGCACCCTTAGTTTGCAACAAAAAAAAAAAAAAAAGAGCACCCACGCTACTCATACCTTGGCCCTTCTCCCACAGTGGGTACACTCTGTTTTGGTAAATAAGTCTTGTAAGAACTGCATGATATATATATATATATATATGGTGACGCCACAGGGAGAGCCCTCGTCTATCGTATTCTCTCTCTCCTTAGTTCTTTCTAACCCTTAAACCCTCTCTCCCTCTACCAATTTAATTTCAATTTTCTTAATTTTCCATCAGATCAAATCTCTAAATTCCTAATAAAATTTGCTAATGCCATGATCTCTTCTTTCATAAGCGTAGAAGAGCTTGAGTTGCTTAGGAGCTCAACCCAACCGGAGGAAATCAACAAGCATGTTTAGAATTTGCAATATAATTCTCTTGAAAATGACTTTTTTGGTTCTCTCGTCTGTTAACATTCTTTCAACATGAATCTATACACAATCTGTAGGATAAAAGCTCATAGATAAGTAGAAATGAAAGTAAAACCTAAACTCCATAAGATGGTACAAAAAGAGACCTGATGGAACAGAGGGCGGTAGACTGGACCCCTTCCTTCGTACAGATCATTGAATCAGACTTCTTGCTTATGACAATTGATAGAAAAGACCCAGACTTTGTACAGATTAGAAATATCATACCCTATCGTTTACAGACAGCAGATAGTCATTATCAATGTTCGGCATGTTGGTGATGAAGTTCATAAATAGTCAAAAGTTAGTTATTAGCAGAAAATGGATTTTATGAACTAAGGGACTCCTTTAGGAGCTACGGGGATCATCAAAGAGGTGTTCCATCAATTAAACGTTCCATATCGGTTTCAGGTTTACCTAATTAATGAGATGATAGTTGACTAAGTTGCAAACTGGTTCATGGGATAGATTTACCATAAAAAGTCAAATTTTTCCTCTAAACTTTAAATGGACATAACATTGGTCTTTGACTTTCAATTTTGGAGTTCAAGTACTTGAAAGGACCAGCTTGACAAGTTTTACGTTGTCTTAAATGGTTATTTCTGTTTGAGGGAAGGCCCCCAAAATCCATCCTTTAGGCCTTCAAACAACCACTTTTTGTTAAATTTTGCTATTTAATAAAATTTCCAGTTTTTGCATATTTTAAGTGATATTTGATGTGAATTTTTTAGGAATATCTTATGAGTTATTTTATAAATATTGGATTCATATCCTCTAGTCCACAATTTTGGTGTTCCATTGGTAGTCCAAGACAAAAGGAGGTGGGGTCCACATATTTTTTGAAAAGTCAACTTACAAAAAAATGTATGGGTCCCACTTCTTTGTGTCTTGGACTACCACTGGAGTACCAAGATTGTGGAATAGAGGATACGGCTCCATAAATATTAGGGTGGTTTTTGATATAATTATAACTTTTTAATTTTTAGTAATTTTTTTTTTAACAATTACTAATATAGTAGGAATTTGAATATATTTAGGAAGAATTTATTTTTAGGTTTTTGGGGTTTACAAATTCACAATTTTTTTAGATAAGTAAATTCACAATATTAATTGAAAGGAATTGATTTTAATGAAATTTTAAATTTAAAGAGAATTTTCTCATCCACCATAGTTGTCCCATTGTTCTTGGTATTTTCTCTTGTGAAAATCATTAGGCTCATTAGAAAGTTGTGTTCAATTAATTATTGGATTCATATCCCTAAATGTTGCATCAATTTCTAAATCGCAATGTTGGAATCCTTCTTAAATTTGTTATTCTTTTTTTTTTTTCAATTATTTTTTCCCATGAGATCATCTTCAAATCTAATTGAATAATTTGTTTCTTTGTGAATTTTTTTCTTCCAAATTTCTTTTTATTTGGTTTATGTTGTCTGTATTTTAATTATTTTCTCTCAACTACTTTGTTGGATAAGAATGAAGCTTAAGATTGAGTAGAACTTAAACAACATCTCTTGTGTTCTTCATGGGTTCTTTTGTTAGTATTTACTAAACAAAACTCCTTATGGTTTTTGTTTTCTTGTTTATAGTGAAACAATGATCATCATTGCATTTATGGTGTTGAGGCTCTGGACTCATTTGTTGGAACCTTGGTTCATGGATATTAAACATGGTGCTAGGAACAATAAGTAAATAATTAGTGGGTTATCTAGGGCACCATAATTGTTTTGTCAATATTTGTAATTAACTCTCTCTTAAGCATTGATTTGAATAATGTTTTATTAGAAAATCTTAAGATCCTGCATCAATAAATAACCCTATAAATTTCTTATCTTCTAAACAAAAGAAGGAGAAAAAATCTAATACCACATGCTCTTCTCTAACAATGTTGTTACATTTTGATTGCTTTGATTATTGTTCTCTACTTCTAAGACCACTTATTTAGGTGACTTGAAAGGAGGAATTGATATGCCTTAGGTTGTTCTTCAACGTTCATAAATCAAAATTTAACTAATCTTAGGAGTTATAAACTTCATGTAACTTGGTAGATTTTTCTTAACTAAATTGGCCAAGTTGTTATGTCAAAAGCTAGGGGTGCAACAAATTTTCAATTGGGGTTAACCCTAGCCTAACCTAAGGGAACTTTTATTTATGGAGCCCGATGTTACTAATGAACCAAGGAGGTGCAGGTGATCATGCCATTGTATCAAGTCGGGCAAACTTGTTCAATCGATCGAACTGAATTAGGATTATTTCAACCAGGAACCATTGGATTGATCCAAGTTGATTGAATTGATCGAGTATAATGGGTTATTAGACGAGACGCATTCAATCAATTGAAAACAACTCAATTGATCGAATTGTCCAAATCGCAAAAAAATAAGTTTTCTCATGGACAGAAAGACAAATCCATAATTTGATAGAGTGGTTGATTAACCTTAAATTCCTTAGGGTGTATAAATGTATTTGGTCGACTAGGGCTATGGTGGTGTGAGAGAGAGGTAAAGAGTGGTAGAGAGAGAGAAGCTTGTAAGCTTGCAAGTGTCTTGGAATGCACCATTTCTTCTAAAATAGTGAAATCTTTCTATGGTTTCATGGTTTTTCACCAATTTGGGATTTCCACATAAATTGTGTGTTCTTGTTTATTTGAATTTTGTTTTATTACTATTGCATCCTAGGATCCTTGGATTGAAGGGTCTTAGTCCACAACAATTGGTATCGGAGCTGCGTTCGAGTGGGAGTAATGGAAACAATGGTGAATGAATCTACAAAGTTCATTGTTGAGAAATTCAATGATATGAATTTCATATTTTAAAAGATGTGGATAGAGGATTATCTCTACCAGAAGGATCTCTGTTAATCACTTAAAGGAAAAACAAAAAAACTTACAACAACTATGGATGCAAATGAGCCAGATTCAATACAGATATTAGTATATCCGAATCCAGCTCATTTATTTTCATATATATCTGAATCTGATTATTATTTGGTGGATATTTGAAAAGTATGGTTGCATTCGTATCTATTAAGTTTATCGAATATTGGATAATGATCAGATATTTCTGAATATTATAAATGGATATTAGATATATAATCGAATATCTAATTAATTGATATCAGGATATTAGAAAAGCCCCAAAATTAAAAGTGCACGGATCATAAATGCATTCCGCCAATAAAAAAAACCATTAAAAGATAATTATGGGGCAAGAAAGGCCACCTAAACCCCTTGCTTCCTTGAAGAATTCTGTAAAAATACGACAAAAAATGTCAGCCGTGAGACTATGAGAGATTCACAAAATAGTACAAAACCGAGTAACAAAACCATCACTTGAGATATTAGTCACTGTCAATTGTAGGGCTATCAATCATGTTGGGTTAAGCCGAGCCAAGGTCTGCCCAAACTCAACCCCAATAAAACTTCGAGGCTAAAAATTGGGCCCATACTTAGCCCATTTTAAAACAACGGGCTTCATATTGAGTTTGGGTTACCCGAATTAAAACTCTTTTCTTAATTTTTTGAACTGATTTTAAGCCCATAATTGCCTTTAAATACATATTGTATGAGTTTTTTTTTTAATAGTTGACACTTGAACTATTTAATGATAGTGAATTTGTTAAATATATATGGATCTAAAAAGAATAAAAATAAAAAATAGACTTAATATCACTAGATAAATAAAATTATTATTTGCTAACTATTTCAAGTCAGGTCGAGCTAGGCCTCTGACCGAAATTGAGCCTGTTTAAACTCGGCCTAAATAAAACTTCGGGCCAAAAAGTTAGGCCCAAACTCATCCCATCCCGGAATTAGGTTGGCCTAGTCCAATTATTTTTCGAGCTGAAAATGTTGAGCTTTAGGCCAGCCCAACCCAATTGATAGCCTTAGTCAACTGAGATGTTGATCATCAATGCCTGAGACTGAGTGACTGAGTCAAGACTAAGACAACGAGACTTGAGAGTGAGTAGCCGACGGCTGGACTTAAAAGTGAGACTGAGTAGCTGACGGTGAAATCTGAGTGTAAGAGTGAGTGAATTAGCAAGTAGGGTTATGAAACAAAAAAAAAATCTTCTATATGAGAATTTAAGGGTTTTAGTCTAGACCATTGGATTGGTTTCGATCCAATGGTCCACACTCTATTTATCTATATATATATATATATATGGATACATATTATAAACGAATATGGATATATAATTGTATATATAATTCGATTAAGATATTTAGTTGGAACGAATACGTATATCTTAGTATATGGTCCATTTATAGTCGGATATTTTAAAAATGAATGAATATTTAATCAAAACTGATACATGTACATCTATATTTTCTTTAAACGAATACAAAAATGAACTGGATTCGGATAATAATTGGATACTTGCCTCCCTAGCAACAATGTCAGATATAGATTAGGATGTGCTGGACATTAAAAAAAACCTTAGGTGTTGTTCGTCTCTCTCTATCATGGTCAGTTGCTTTTAATATATCTAAAGAGAAAACTACAAAGGATCTTATAGCTTCCATATTGTGGATGTATGAAAAACCATCTATTTCGAATAAAGTTTTTCTGATGAAGATATTGTTTTACATGAAGATGGTTGAGGACGGAATTGTTCCTGAATATTTGAATGAGTTCAACATAGTCACTAGCTAGTTAAACTTGGTGGGTATAAACTTTGATGACAGAGTTAGGGTTTGTTGATATTATCTTCTTTACCAAAAAGTTGTGATGGTTTCATTTTGGTATTAAGTAATTCCTCAGGTTCAAACACAATAAAATTTGATGATGTTGTGAGTGTTATTCTCAGTGAGAAAGTTCACAGAAAATATTTAGGTGAATCATTAGAGAGTGCACTGAATGTAGAAAAAAGAGGAAGGACAAGTAAAAGATGACAAAACCTCAGGAGATCCAAATCAAGGGGTAGGTCAAAATCAACAAAACCCAGAGTCAATTGCTAAAATTTTGGCAAGAATGGACACCTAAATAAGATTGTTGGGCTGCAAAGAAGAAGGATAAAAAAAATCAATAATAAGAAAAGTAATGCCACCTTAAATATTATCGGTGATGTTGTTGAAGATGCTTTGATTCTTGCACTTGATTATAAATCTAAATCTTGGATTATAGATTCTAGTGCATCCTTCCATGCCACTACAAATAGAGAATGTTTCAAGGATTATGTGCAATATGATTATGGAAAAGTTTATCTTGGTGATGACAAGGATTACAACATAATTAGAAAATGATATATTTAAATAAGTTTTCCAAATAGAGGGACATGGAAGTTGAATGATGTAAAACATGTACCCAATTTGAAAAGAAATCTTATTTTTGTTGGTCAAATCATAAGTTCAAGTTATACGCGCACCAACTTTCATGGGAGATTCGTTGAAGGTCACCAAAAATTCTATGGTTGTTTGCTTGCTAAAAAAATGAAGGTACACTCTATTTAACCAAAAAAAATTAATGGTTCAATTGCAGATGCTAAAATAGGTTTAAATTTAAACACATGACACTGTAAACTCGTGCATATAAGTAAAAAAGAAATGAATATTCTCTACTCTAAAGGTAAGCTTCCAGATCACAAATCCTTGGACTAGGAGTTTTGTAAATAATTTATTTTGAAAAAACAAAAGAAAGTTGCTTCTCAAAAGTATGAAGGTAAATGAAGTTAGAAAGGTTCGAACTGGTTCTGACTGATGTGTTGGGGTCAACTCAGGTACCTTCTTTTGGTGGATCTTTTTGCTTTGTTTCATTTATTAATGATATAACTAGAAAATTATAGATACATTTTCTAAAACACAAGTCTGATGTATCTGATGTTTTTAAAAAGTGGAGAGCCTTAGTTGAAAATGAAACAAGTTTAAAACTTAAATGCCTAAGGTTTGACAATGGGGGTGAGTATTGTAGTAAGAAATTTGACAAATATTGTGCTACAAATAGAATCAAACAAGAGAATACTATTCATAATACAACACAGCAAAATAGTGTGGCAGAGCACATGAAGAAAACGATTATAAAGTGTGTTAGGAGCATGAGGTTACATGTTAGATTACATAAACAATTTTGGGTAGATGTAATAACACTACTACATATTTGCTTAATCATGGACCTTCAATACCATTGGATGGTAGACTGCCAGAGGAAGCATAGACTAGAAAATAGGTAAATCTTTCACACTTAGAAGTGTTTAATTGTATCTCTTATGTTCATATTGATGTTGAAAATAAAAATAAGTTCGATGAAAAATCTAGAAAATTTACTTTCTTTGGATACGGTTCTAATGATTTTGGCTACCAATTTTGGAATGAAGAAAATCAAAAAATCAAAGGAAGTAGAAACATTATATTCAATGAGAGAGTTATGTACAAGGATAAGGAAAACATACAAAAAGATAAGGAGTATATGGAACGAGAGGAAATTTCTAAAAATGATGTACAAAGTATAGATGAAATGGAAGGTCAGATGAAAATCTTTAGGTGAAACCTTATACACCTACTCCTGCACCAAGAAGTTCCTCCAGAACACCTAAGCTAACATAACGTTTTTATCCTTTGTTATATTACTTGTTGTTGGCAGACAATGGTGAGTTTAAACATTGTGATGTAGCATTGCAAGTTAAAACTAGAACTAAGTGGGAGCATGTCATGGATGAGGAGATGAAATCCTTGATATCAAACCAAACATAAGACTTAGTTCCACTATATAAGGGAAAAAGCATTGATAACAAGTGGGTTTACAGGTTGAAGGAAGAACGTAATGATAATAAGTGATATAAAGCTAGGTTGATTGTGAAAAGGTGTCAACAAAAGAAAGGTATTGATTACTTCGAATCATTTTCTCCTATAGTTAAGATGAACACAATTAAAATGGTGTTGAGCATTGTGGCAACAAAAGATTTTCACTTTGAGCAGTTAGATGTGAAAACGACATTCTCCATGGTGATTTGGAAGAGGACATTTTCATGCATCAACCATAAGGGTATTGAAGGAAAGGAGGAAATGGTGTGTAAACTAAAAAAGAGTTTATATGGTTTGAAATAGGCCATGAGGCAATGGTAAATTAAATTTAACAAGTTTATATGTAATAATGGCTATAGAAGATGTCATGCAGATCATTGTTGCGCACGACTATAAGAGCTTTGATGACAGTAATATCATGCTTCTATAGTATGTAGATAATATGTTTGTTGTAGGATCAAGAATACATGAAATAAATAATCTGAAGAAAAAGTTGTTAAAGAAATTTGAGATGAAGGATCTAGGTGCTGTGAAATAGATTCTCGATATGAGAATCATTTAGAGACAAGAAGAATTATATATTGAAGTTATCTCAAGCATAATATATTAGAAAAATGTTATACAAATTCAATATGCAAAATGCTAAGCTCGCTAGTACTTCACTGGTTGGCCACTTTAAACAATCCAAAAAACATTCTCCTAAAACAGAATGGGAGAAAGATTACATATCCAAGGTTCCACATGCCTCAGCTATTGGCAACTATGTATGTAATGGTCAGTGCAAGGTCAAATATTGCTCATGTACTGGGAGTAGTGAGTAGATTTATGAATAAACCTGGGAAGATGCATATGATGCGGTTAAGTGGATCTGAAGATACTCAAAAGGTAACACTAATGCATCATTATGTTTTAGAGGGTCAAAAATTAAATTATAAATTAAGTTATGTTGATTAAAACTTATCGGAGGATTTTGATAAAAGAGAAGGCACAGTAAGGTATGTCTTCACCTTAGGAAATATAATACTTAGCTAGGTATCACAACTACAAAATATACTTGCAATTTCTACTTCTAAAATGAAGTATATTGCATCTACAGAAGCTAGCAATAAGATGATTTGCTTTCAAAACTTAATAGAAGGGTTGGGTAAGAAGCAAGAGAACAATATGCTATACAGTGACAGTTAGAGTCCCCTTCATCTTACAAAGAATTCAACATTTCATGCCAAATTCAAGCACATTAACAGGAGGTATCACTTCATATAGTCACTTCTAGAAGACAAGGTATTGAGGCTGGAGAAGATTCACATAAGTGAGAATTCAGCAAACTAGTTCACAAAGATGATCACTATAGAGAACATGAAGTTGTACAAATCTTTGATTGGTCTTCAAGCATGAAGACAAGGAGAACCACAAGAATTTCACAAGGAAAGAAGTCTCATCGTAGGTAGTCATCTATAAAGATTGTGATCATTGATCAGGCTCTAAGTGGGAGATTATTATTTATGGAGCTTGATGTTACTAATGAACCAATGAGGTGCAAGTGATCATGCCACTTTATCAAGTCGGACAGACTTATTCAATCGATCAAAAGGGGTTCGATCGATCAAACATAATGGAATTTATTTGAACCAGGAACCATTAGATTGATAGAAGTTAGTTGAATCAATCAATTGGAACGGGTTATTGACCAAGATGCATTTGATCGATCAAAATTTCCACATCGCAAAAAGGAAGTTCACTCACGAATGGATGGATAAATCCATACTTTTGTAGAGTGGTTGATTAACCCTAAATTCCTTGAAGTATATATATGTATTTTGGTCAATTAAGGTTGTGGTGGTGTGTGAGAGAGAGGTAAAAAGTGGTACTGAGAGAGAGAGAGAGAGAGAGAGAGAAGATTGTAAGCATCTTGGAATGCACCCTTTTTTCCAGAATAGTGAAATCTTTTTGCAACTTCGTGATTTTTCCCTAATTTAGTGTTTTCCATGTAAACAATGTGTTCTTGTTTGTTTGCTTTTATTCTTTTGATTATTATTGAATCCCAAGATCCTTGGATTGAACGGTCTTAATCCACAATAGGAACAAATCTACAACCCTAAGCCTACTCAATCAACCCACTTTTTAAATTAGATTGGGCATAAGTTACATCAAAAGTATATAATGCTAAATGTAAAATTTAATTATAGAGAGATTTATATGAACTGAGTTTAAGTTCTTTATTTAGTATAAGAGTTCTACTAATAACTTAAGATTCTTTTAACTCGTATTTTTCATGTACACTACAATAACTTACTTGGGGTCACTCTATGATCTTGCTTTGCCATGCCACATTATCTACATCCATATCTTCCATTAACACTAATTTTTATGTCTTATCTTCCTACTTGTATTCATGTCTTTTTTGCCCGTAATATTGTCCATTTAGAGCCTTCAACTTGTACGTTGTACCATATCACACCTCACTAGTGCAGACACAGGTGTTCATTGCACATGACTGAGCCACCTCAGTTGTTCTTGATCTTTTCGCCTATTGATGTTATTTCTAAACTCCTGCAAATGCATTCATTTTCCCCCTTTTTTCTAGTCTTGCGACACATTCATCTTAATGGCCTCCATGCATTTATGTATGTATTGTTTCTTGATTCCCGCACTCTATCTGCTAAATACAACTTTTTTTTTTTGTATATCGGTTACATAAACCATGTTATTACAACAGTCATATGAAAATTTTCCTTCAACTTTATTGGTATGTTTTTATATATTTAAATGCGTAAATGTAAAAGAAAAAATAATCAGTTAAGGATGGATTGGGTTGCCTGAGCCCAACCCAAACCCAATCCTATTTTAAAATGGATCTGTCAATCCTAACCCGACCTGTGGTCCAACCAAAACTGCATTGGATCAGTAGGGTTTGAATTGAGTGAGACACAAGTTGCATCCCTATCAAAAACAAAGTAATAGGATCCCAGATACATGCGCATCTATCTAGAAAAATCTTGCCAGACTGAGTGACCTGACCACTTCTTGTGTCGTTTGCTGAAATATTTCAAAACAATCATAAGTTCATAATTCAGTTAAAATATGAACATTGTCAATTTGTTTCATCAGCAACCTCGTTATTTTACTTGTCAAACAATAACATTAGCTACGTTACTATCCCGAAGCTATAGGAAGATTTGATGGTGAAGACTCAAATCGCTGAAGTTATTTATCTTTCCTTAAACCTTTAAAGACCCTTCTAGTGTCATATCGGAACTGTAGTCAAGTGGATGATAATGCAATTAGGGAATTATAGAATGGATCATACTGATCCTTTGGACTATCTCTTGAAAAAAATCACAAGGAAACAAATATGAACAAGTAGCTTAGCAGAGTAAGAGGACATAAGGATTACGTAAGATCTCACTTAGTTATAGACTCCTCTTTGTCTATCTATCTATATATATAACTAGGTCCTACTCCACAATGAGTTCAATTCCCAGATTCTAATGAGGCATAAACCATGAATCTATCACTTGATGTAGATTATTGCTCGCTCGGGTCGGCCGGTTCACATGCTTTGGAAAAAACTCAACCTAGATTTGAACCAGATTGAGAACTAATGAGCATAACCCGGGTTGGATTGTACAATGCCCAATCAGAACCTGACCCCAATTTAAACCAGATTGGCGTCAGCAAACCGGCCCAAACCTGGTGGGTTTGACTCAGGAATTGTGGTCCTCATCTGAATTTTACTCTAGTAATTCAATTACAGTAGAATTACTCTTGAACAAATAATTTAGGTTCTATGACCAAATTTGTCTGTGACCGCTTTTGAATTTGGTCCCTCTTTTTGGGCACCTACTTTTTGAATTGAGCACTGGTTTGCAAATTTTGGTCACAGAACATTTGTTTCAATTACTCTTATGTTACACTGAGAAAAAAAAAATTCAAGGAATATATATCACGCAACAGATCATGTTCCAATAGGCGCTTTCTAGGGAATAAAATCAAAGACGAAATATATTACACATAAAAACAAGTTTGTTATAAAAAAAGATTCCATCTGGCTTTCCAAAGCACCAAATAAAATGTAAACGGAGTTATGAAAAGGCATTCATGGTTTAAGAACACCCATACAATGCAACCTCATAGGAACTTGTCTGTATCCTATATACAAGCTAGGAGAGACCATATATAGCCCGATTCCATCTATACAACAACCTACTAAAGGGCTAAAGTTAAAAGAAATAGAAGGTCTTAAAAGCAATAGCTTTTGTCAAGATATATCATTTTCCTAAGTGCCTCTATGAGATAGATCACTTTACAGACTAATCTTCCAGATGTTACCTGCTCCATGGTAATGTCTTTATTAACTAACTTTTTATACGTACTGGTACCAATCAGATGTAAGAGGAGCTAGTATTCAACAAATGGCAACCCATGTTTATGAAGGAAAAAAAAAAAGTTACCATCACAAAGCAGAGAAAGATGCTTATAAAGTATGAAGTAAATGCACATCACATAATCAGTATGAGAGAGAGAGAGAGAGAGAGAGAGAGAGTCACATGATTTTGTAATTTTGTTAGGTTAAGAACTTAAAATGCTTTATTTTTTCTTCTTTTTGTGTGAACCTTATGCAATATCTAAGAAGCCATGCAAAATGGTCCCCCATATGCTCCTCGTGTTTTACAGTCTTTTTTTTTTTTGGTTAAGGTTGATGCTTACGTATGGAGAGAGAGAGGTGTCCAAGGTGCATGAAAGGTCCCCCACCTAAAGTTATTAAAGCTCATAGTAAATATAGAAATCCTCACTAACCTGTCTGCATGGTGGTGGCGTGGGCGTGAAAATATTCAATTGCACATTTTGGGACCACATCTTTTTGGTTTACTAATAATTTTATAGACTTTTCAGTCCCTATTAATAACAAAATCACCAATCACAAATACAAAGAGATAATAACCCCATTCCCTCTCCCCACCCTTAACTTCCTCTTCAACCTCCCCTCTATTTATACCCCTCTTTCCCATCCAGCACTTGTCACCCCTTCTTTGTGAAGCAGCAGAAGCAGAAACAGAAGATGCAGAAAGAAGCAGAAGAAGATGTATAGTCTCCCAAAAGGGTCTCTTTCCTATCGTGCATCACTAGTAGTTGAAGCTGCCAGCATGATCTAAACTCTCCTCTCAAGAGGAAGATCAGATCATGTGGCAGTTTCACCTGTTGATGGGAGCACGAGAAACCCTAATCGGCATAAACCCTAATTCCCCTCTATGCTTCTCTACCCATATGCTAATTGTTACGTGCTCGGCTGTTTAGGGTTTGTTTTCCATGGAAAACCCTAGAAAAAGGGTCTGTAATATGGTTGTATTTAATTTTTGGCTCATCTGGGTATTCACTGATTACTCGTCCTTTGTGTTTTTTTTTAGGGTTGCGTTTATTCTCCTTTTTCAGTCAAGTTACGAGGGGAGTAGAATCTTAACAGTAGATAGGAGATATTGTTAGGGTTTTGAGTGACAGAATTTCTCTGTCTCAATGCGGTTGGTGCTTTTAAGATCCCTTTGTGTGCCTCGAGGAGAGTGCCTTGATATTCGTTAAGGTACTGTTTGCTCACTTCATATATATTTTACTTCCACTTTCTTTGCTTAGTGTTTCATGAAGTGAAAGATTAAATCCTGGATCATCCATTTTATATGCTCTATGATGTTTCAAGATCCATCTTTTGTTTCTCTTTCTTTATTTAATTAATTATTTATCCATTGATTTTTGAGTTCTTTGACGTGGGTTTTATCTTAATCTTCATTATGAAAGGGAAATTCTAGATTTTTTTTGGGTAAAAGAAATTGAAGATTTTAAACAGCTTCAATTGTGAGTTTTTAGGGGAAGATTTGAAACAAGTTGCCGATGAAATCATCCCATTCTGTTTTCTCATAGCAAATTGAAATGGGTCTGTCTGGGATTGTCATTATCTAAATTCAAGATCACTTTAGGACTCGAGAAATGAGCTAGTCATTTTTATTTCTCATAATTAACTCCATTTTAGATGCATGACGAACCTGTGTTGGAATGTAAAGGAAAACAAAATGGGATGATTTCATATTCCCGTGTGTTTTCCAAACTCCCCCTTGATCAAATTGAGATTGGGTTTTGAATAATGAGCCTTGGGCTTAAGGGGTTTGTATTTCCTTGTTGGTGGCTTCAAAGTTTTTTATGAAAATAGAAGGTAAAACAACTGCAGTAGGTACTGTGAATCTGAGAATGCTATAACAAAATAGAATACAACACAAATAAATTGTACTTTTCAAGATGTGAATACGGCTGAGAGATTCTGCAGGTTTGGTTGAGAACGAATATATTTTCTTTCTGCAGATTTGGTTGAGGAAGAAAATCTCTTCTTTTGGGTTATTTGGGTTGGGAAAACGATATTAAAATGAAAACAGGGATAAAATTTTCAATATTTATGCAAAACCCATTATCAAAAATGCTTTTCATGTTCAGATTTTGAGATCTCTCTCTCTCTCTCTCTCTCTCTCTCTCTCACACACACACACACACACACACAC
>JAOXJP010014116.1:0-17643 GCA_025762735.1 Platanus orientalis | reverse complement strand
CATGTGATAGCATAAGGACAGCATAACAACATTTAGGCATCAAGACTCTAAGCACCCATGGCTTAGGAAGAACAAACTTGGACTTTAGGAGGTTAGGCATCCATAAAGAAGTCTTTCCAGATAATCTAATCACAACTGAATCAATCAAAGCACCTTATTACAACCCAAAAAGCACCATTTCAGGATAAACCCTAATTTTACTCAAAAGCACCATTGGGGCTTTAAGGGTCCACATTTTAGAACCCCATTCAAGTCACAAGTAAGTTTTCCACCTCCTATAAGCCTTTCTCCAGTAAAGCATCATATTTAAAAAAAAATTACCATTTTACCCTTCGACCTTCAAAGGCCCAATACTTACTATTTGTCATCTAGATCACTGAATTTCTTTGCTTATATAAGTCTGCTTGTTATGGAGCAAAAATTCACATTTTCACCTTTTTTGACCCGCGGGCAAACAATTACCATTTTACCCTTTTCACTCAGATAATGACCTCTAGAGCCTCTCCTGTGGTCCAAATGGTGTAATTTCATAACCTATGCACCCTTGAGTCTCTCTTCTTCAAAGGACTCGTCACAAGTCAAATACTGCTCGAAAACAGCAACAACCAATCTCTCAATCTATAATAACCCTGACCAAGAAATGACCCTTGTTAGAGTACTTAAAAATTCATCCGATCTCTGAATTCAGAAAGGTTAATCGCCATATCTCGGCATCAGCCTTTGCTTCAAATCTTCAGGTATTTAAAGAGAGTTTCGAAGTCTCGAACCTTTGTGAAATCTCAAATCTTCCCTAGAAGGTCAAAAAGTTGTTTTTTCACTTTTTGCTCTTTTCAAGCCAGAATGCTCTCTAAGCCTCCAAATCAAGATCAGTCGGTGTCCATTTCTTCAAAATCACGAGGCCTTCAAAAAGTTGTCTAAGGAGCCAGGACTTTCGTAAAGTTTATTTGCCAAGATTCCCTCAAATACTCCAAAAAGCATGAAAAATCAAGTCTAAAAATCAGGTGCTCAAATGACTCCCGGGAAAGCATCGGAAATCAGAAATTCAGATAGTTAGTGGCCACACCATAGTAAATTCAGAGCTATAAAACTATTAGATCCATACTAATTTGCAGAAAGTCCATGGCCCAAGCAATCATTTCTGCCCAAACCTAGAAAAAGTAAGTTTTGTCTGTATTTGGCATGCAAAACGCACTTAAAAGTTCTGTCAGACTCGGAATGCAACAAGGTCAGAGTCATTTTCTCATAATCTTCCTTATCCTCAGTAAAGCATTTCACCAACCCCTGATTCAGTAAATATTTGGACATTCAATTTCACCCAGCTTCAGGCAGCTACAAAAACCTAATTTGTTTAAGCAACTCTACTTCGGAAAGCTCCCGACAGCTGCTCGGGAATCCAACAACCAATCTTTCAACTTCTGTAGCTCCGAGACTCCTCAAACTTTGAATCCCTCAAATATGACCCAAGACGACATTTTGTAGAAGAATCAGCAGCATCCCCTGTACAATTCTATCAAATTGTTCAAAAAATAGTTTTTGACCTAATTTCCTGCTCTAGTACCATAATCTCGTGCAGTCAAAAGCTGTGAATCACCTAGACCTGAGAGCATATATCCCTGGGACACCCTTGGACCAATTTGACCATCTTGCCCTTCCAATCTACATCTAAGAGCTTTTTTGGCTAAGAAACCGTGATTTAACCCCCTTACCCTTTTCATAATTTGGTTTTGACTAGACCAGGATGACCGGAGCATCTGAGACTTCTAAAATTGACACTAACTAGGCCGACTTCCGAGCTTAGGAGCTCACACAGAGTGACGACAACGATAGGGTTTGAAAAATCAAAAATCAAGATATTATTCAAGGATTAGCTATAGTGAGATATTTTGCATTTAATGCATTCTCATCTTTAGCTAATCATGCATGCCCCTTTAATTGGAATCTTTGAATTCTCTCTCTCACCCCTCACCCTAGGATCCCCTAGATGAATTTCAAATCTCTAGTGAACCCCCCATCAAGCATCTTAAGATCTACCCTTTAGGTTTGCACCCAATGGAGTTTTGCCGAATGACATCTTCCATAGTACCTCCATTGCTCCCCCTATCCAATCTCATTAGCACACCCCCATCCAACCATCCATTAGATTATCCCAAGCCTAATCTAGCCCTTGGATCTCCATTGCCTAGACATTAGCCCAAGCCTAATCTCCATTGTTCCCCCTATCCAATCTCATTAGCACACCCTCATCCAACCATCCATGTCTCTCCTTCCAAACTAATCCCAACCACACACCCTAAACTAATCTTAATTAGCCCTACACCCTATTTAGGATAGGGATCATCCCCACCCTCCATCCAATCATCCTTATCTCCAATCCAATCCTTCATTAGAAAAAAAACTTGGATTTCCTACAACCCTTGGTAAGGTAAGCTTAAACCTTACTTGGATCCATGTTTCATACCTCCATTATGATCATTTAACAACTGCTATAATGTCCAATTTATGCTAGAGCACTGCTCTAAGTCGGGTACAAGGTAGAGGCTCAACAACCTCTATCTTGCTCTTATTTTTAACTAGTTTCAGTGCTGAATTTTGTTTGAATTTTGTATAAGGCTTCTTGAGCCAAATTTTTACTATGTTGTACTATACATATGTAGGATGCTCTGTATTTAATTTCATGATTTTGAAAGTTGTGGAAGGCCTCGAGATGGCCCCCCAAACAGACCTTAAAAAATAGGTCTTTTGAGACCTAGTTTTGGAGAATATTTGCTAATTTTATTGTGAATTTTATATGCATGATCTTAAGCTAAATTTTTTATATGTTGTCCATATATGTACTTCCTACTAGCATACTAAATTTTAGAATTTTTTCGAACACCCCTAAGGGGTCCAAATGGTTGAAAATGGGTTGCTGGATTTTGGTCTTAGGCCTAACGCTTATTTTTTTAAGGAATTAAAAAATTGGCATTGGAAAAACTGGCATATAGAAAACAGGCATTAGACCAAGTATAGGTTTATTATATATGGTAGGAAAGATCTCTCTCTCAGCTTTCCAAATTGATCAACCACACTCAAATTAGAATTTTTCGGAGAGAGATATGCCCTCCGGAATTAGGGTGCGCATGGGCCAGGCTCGAGCCGGGCCAAGGTAGGCTTGGGGCTCGGCTCGCCATAGTAATTTCGGGCTCGGGCCCAAATATTTTTAGAAACTTTAGGCCTAAGCCCAGTCCTAGTTATTTTATCAGGCTTCGGGCTGGGCTTGGGCTAGCCTACGATCCATTAATTTTTCTAAAATCACAATCTTTGATGTCTCTTTTTCAACACCTACTTTTTCATCTCAACTCGTTTTTAGATGTTTTTAATCAACACAACCCGTGTCAACTTATAATTTACCATATACACTAAAGACACTTTTTCATCATAGAATATTTTCTTCACACACACACACACACACATATATATATATGTATGTGTATATATATATGTGTGTATTTATATAAGTTTGGGCTTCGGGCCGGGCCTCGGGCTGGGCCGAGGTAAGCCCGAGCCTGGCCCTAATAAAGTTTGGACCTTCAACTTGGGCCTAGGCCTAGCTCAGGCTGGGCTTTTCGGGCCAAATTTTGGGTTGGGCCGGGCCGATCTCGAGCTGGCCCGAGCCCATGCTCAACCTTACCTGGGTGACATCAACTATTGCAACAACCTTCCTAAAAATTCTGATCTACATCAAACCCCACATGGAGTTTTTTTAGGGTGGTGGCACCTCTTATTTTAGAAGTCAGATTTTCAGACTTCTATCAAAGCTTGGTTTCTCAGCTAGGAATTTTCATGGGCAGCATATAGAAGACATAAAGGTTCCATCCCCCATGAAAATTCTGGTTCCAGGTACCTCTTTGTGCTCTTTTTCGAATTCCCATAGGTTATGACTTGGTGAATGTTATTGTTAAAGTATATTAAGTAGATTAACTCTAACCTCTCCTAAAACCTAGAGACGGTTAATTTCTTTACCTAAGATGGTATCAGAGCAGGTTTTAAGTCACGAGTTCAAATCCCCCCGTTGACATATTTATTCTCCCAGGTCTCGCACATGTTTCCCCCGTGTTATTATCCAGGAGTGTCCCTCCTGAGGGGGACTGTTGAAATATATTAAGTAAATTAACTCTAACCACTCTAACCTCTACTAAAACCTTAGGGTTTTAGGAGAGATGGTTAATTGCTTTGCCTAAGAGTTATGGCATGGACTTGGGGCTGGTTTTACTAATTTTCTGAGGATATTTCCCTCTTCTCAGCCTTATTTTCTATCCCACCCCATGTTTATAACATATCTTAACATCCCATGTAAAACCCCTAGTCCTTTTTTATGTTATCTCATATTATTACCATGTCCTGATTAATTTTAGCACACTTTTATAGCATTAGAATTCCTGGACAACAAGTTTAAAATTCCTATTTCTCTTAATTAGTTAGGTATCTTAATATTTTAATTAGATTAATGCATGAGCATTTTCACACCGGGCTCGAGTGGGACAACCTGTGAGAGACGGGGGCATACTCGAGGTAGGGCAACCTGTGAGAAGCGGTACCCATGAGAGGTGGGGCTCACGAAAGAGGGTTCGACCGAGAGTCTGGCCTAGCCTGGGCTATAAGATAAAGGGATTGATTCGCCTCCCTCTATTAGTTTGAGCTTTTCGAGAGTGGTTGGTCGTCTGCATCAAAGTCGTATCAAAGCAGGAGGTCTCATGTTCGAAACTCCTCTCCAGGGGTGATTAATGCAGGGGCATTTTTACACTGGGCTCGAGTGAGGCAGCCTGTGAGAGATGGGGGCACACTTGGGGTGGGGCGACCTATGAGAGGCAGGACCCATGAGAGGTGGGGCCCACAAAGGAGGGTTCGACAGAGGGACTGGCCTAGCCTGAGTTATAGGAAAAAAGGGATTGATTTGTCTCTCTCTATCAGTTTGAGCTTTTAGAGAAAGTGGTTGGTCGTCCTACATCAGTTTCTCTATTGTTTATTGCTTTGTTACCTTAACTCTTTTAATGCATGATGGACATAACTTAAGAATCACCTAATTTTGTGTGTGATTGGTGCAAGTATGAATCTAGTTTATAACACTTTATTGTTTTTGTGATTTTAGGCCTATCTCCTCTACACACACTTCACTCATCTACATGCATGTTGCATCAATCTCTTCTACATGGAGCCATGGATGAAAGAATCTTAAAAAAATTAAATATGTGGTGATTTGTTATGCCAGTGTTATTTTTCCCTAGCCCCTGATGCAGGATCCATGTACAGTCATATGCAATAAGAGATCTTAGGGAGTGCACCTTGCAATAAAATAATATATATAAGCTACATTCCTACCCTCAATCAATCACACTTTAAATCCAATTAGGAAATCAAGTAATGAATCAACTCTAGAATGAATATTTAAACCAATTAAAGAACGAAAACAAGGTCAGATTTAAATGAAAAATAAATTAACTATGTTCAGGCTTTGGGAAAATCAGCAAGCAATCAATGAAATAAACCTAAACAAGGCTAAAGCAGAACCAAATCTGGGTCAGTAAAACAAGGGAAAGCAAGGAAATAACAGGTCTCAGGTTGTCCCAATAAGGTCCAGGTATAGGGTCAACTCTGAGCCAAAATAAGGGTCTGAATGCATTCTGTCCAGAGTGAGAACAGCAAGGTATACTAGGGGTTCTTGGGCTCAGACCACAGTCTGCGGTTACTTAGGTTCAGGCTGAAAACAACATTCAAAGGTAAAGAAATCAAAGTAACACTAGTGAATAATTGGTTAGGAAAAAGGCTATGTTCCAGGTATAACAAAATTAAGATCAGTTCCTTGTCTGAATCCTAGTCAGCAGGTGGGGTTTATTAGGTTCAGATCTGGGGACTTCAACAAGAAGGGTATATATAGTTCACTAAACAGATAGGGATAGGGATTAGTATAAAAGAAGTTTAAAGCAACAAAGTTCAAGTATAAATACTGATGCAGCATGCATGTAAGGTAGTGAGTGCGCACAAGATATAGGAATAAAATTACTAAAGTAATGAAGAAAAATAAACAAGATTCCTATTCACAAGTTCACATGCTATTTCAGGTAGTTCATTAATTTAAGCTCAACATACAAAAGAGGAATTAGGGCTTACAAAATTAAAAATAATTAAAGAACTAATTAATATAATTGGATTATCAGTAAGATGCACAAATTTCGTAATGAAAAAAAATTTAGGCAAGACCCAAAAAGTGTCTAACTTAAGGGAAACATGCCAAATAATTCCGGGAAAGATCCGAGAGGCCTAAAAATTAATTTCATAATATATTTAGGCTAGGACGTTATTCTAAGGGTGATCGGTTTAATCCAAGAAATTGTAAACTCGGATCCAGACCATATGCCACAACATGTTAGAAAGTCATACTTTTAGGAATTCAAAAAGAGAGTCAAAATTGAAGAACCAATACCTGATTTTGATGTCGAACAACTCCTTAATGATGTTGAGAAAAATTGTAAACACTGTCCATGGCCAGAGGTTTCAATTTTAGAGTTTCCAAATTTTTTGAAAAAAATTCTCAGCTCTTATAACAGTGTCGCCAGCTCCTAGTACCAGGTTAGGTATTTTTTAAAAATTTTGAAAATTTCAAAAGTGGGTCCCACTCACTAGTGTCGCCCTAGGGTTAGGAATACCTTGGGCAAAGTCCTTCAATCAAAGCCTGTGGTATGCGGGAGTACTAGGTCAACTCGTAAAATCCCTTTATAACCTATATTCACGCCTGCAGTGGATGACATCCCATAGAAGTTCTTCAAAACCTGAATGTTGGAGTGGTTGAATGGAGGATAAAGGACCATACAAGGGTGGTGGAAACCTGGAGAGGAGCCCTTGACCAAAGCCTGGGTATTTGGAGAACTATAAGCAATCTCATGCAGGTTGCTCAGGTGCTATATTCATGCCTGGGGAGACCTATGGTCTCTAGAACTCTTTTGTATCAGTAGGATCAAGAGGGAGGTAACTAGAAGTGGTGTCGCCTGCTCCTAGAGGATTTCCTGAATGTGCCTGACAAATCAAAAACTCCTGGCCCAACTGTTGGTGATGAATTCCTTAAAGCTCACACAGTTATCAGCAATAGTAAATTTGAAAACAAATAGAAAAATAAAAAGAGGAAGAAAAAGATGGGGACCTTTAACCCAAGGGGAGGGAGTGGCCTCCACCACCAACTTTAAACCAGGTGGAGGCCTAGTCCCATTCCAGGGTTTTGGGTCTCCATCATGCTAGCACCATGAGGAAGAAGAAGAACCGTGAGATAATTTTCAAAATTTATTGCATCGTCATAATGGCTGGTCGTGGGCTCTATAAATAGAGTCTCTTGACCAGGGTTGTGTACATAAAATAGAAGGCGGGTAACCCCCCCTCTCTACTACTCTCATGACAAAAAAATAGGGAGCTTATATTCGCACCTCAAGTTTTGTAAGCACACCTCACTTAACTCTATTCCAAAAATACCCTAACATAAAATGACAGTTATAACCCTAATGACAAAAAAAAGGTAAAAAAACAATTTTGTAAGCACACCTCCACCTCTTCTTCCAATCCGTCAACTTCAAACCCTCATTCTTCAACTCCCTCTCCATTCTTCTCCTCTTAGGGTGCCTCTAACACCCAAAAAAAGGCATACATTGTGATTCTCAAACAAGAGCTCAACCAATGGAGCATGAAGGAAGTGAAATGAAGCGAAACGGAAGCCCCCAGGTAAAAAAAAAAATTCAAGTTCGGCAACTTTTTTTTTTCCCGTTATGTTTAGCATTACAGGGTTGAACAAGCTTCAGACTGTTCGGCATGTTCTTAAGCATGTTCAGCACTATGATGCCAAACATACTTAAAGACTGTTCGGCATCACAATGTCGAACAAGCTTCAGCCTATTCGGCACTGTGATGCCAAACAAAATCAAAAAGCTAAAAAAAAAATTGTCAACCCAGTGCCTTAACCCACTACAGTCAAATTTGTGATGAAATGGTGATAGATTACAGCATTGAATTTACTACACACGAGGTAAAAAAAGTGTATATAACTGATAATGTGACTAATGTGTATAACAATTTGAATGAAGTTGACGTTATTATTGTTCTCCAATGTGTAGATATTCAGAAGTCGGGCGGCATTGATTAGGTGGGCGACAGATGTTGGAAAGAGGAATGGGTTTGTTGTAGTTATTAAGAAGTCAGATTCCGGTTTTGGCACAAGAAAACCAAGTCTGATCCTTGCATGCAAGCGGAGTGGGCAGTATAGAGAAAATAAGAGGGCAAGAAATGTCAGCGGGGTTGTAAGAATCAAGGGAAAGGGCACCAAGAAATGCAAATGTTCATTCTAACTGAAGGAAAAGAAGTTACCCACTGATGACAATTGGTTATTGATAGTCGTATGCGAGGTGCATAATCACCCTACCACGGATCATCTCGAAGGTCACTTTTTTGTGGGTAGATTGTCAAACGAAGAGTCCTCACTTTTGAAAGATATGTCCAAGAGTAATGTTCGACCAAAGGATATATTAAGTTCAATGAAGCAAAGAGATGCCTTCAATATGACTATAATAACCACAATATTTAATGCGAGAGCTAAACAACAGAGGGAAGAGAAGGTTGGTAAATCTCAGATACAACACTTGCTTGGACAGTTGGCCAAGTATAATTACATCAAGTGGCATTAAGTAGCCGAAGACAACGACACTGAAATTTTTTGGGCACACTTAGCTTCTATGGACTTGTTGCGTGCATTCCCAAATGTGTTAATCATGGATTGCACCTATAAGACAAATAGATATCACATGTCGTTGCTGGAGATTGTGGGCTTTACGTATACCGATCTGACTTTTTTTGTGGCATTTTTGTATCTTCAGCATGAGGAGGATAACTTTGTATGGGCACTAGGTGTCCTACATAGTGTTATGGATGACAGTGCTCTCCCTAATGTCATTGTAATGGACAGGGAGTTGGCTTTGATGAATGTCATATCAAGGGTGTTTCCTAATGCTACACATTTTTTGTGTAGGTGACACATTAGTAAGAATGTGCTTACAAACTGTAAGAAATTATTTATAATGAAGGAGATGTGGGAGAGATTCATGATGATCTGGAACCTATTAGTGGTGTCACAGATAGAAGAATATTACCTTTAACACTTGGCATTGTTGGAGAAACAATTTATCACATATCCGGATGCACTCCATTACGTGAGGAGTACTTAGTTGGACGGATACATGAACAGATTTGTAGCAGCCTAGATAGACAGGTTCATGCATTTGGGGGCCACTACAACGAACAAGTAACCTTTTTGTTTGGTAATCTTGCTTAAGTTTAAAACTCATTGATTAGTACATAACTATTTATGTACATGTCACCAGGGTTGAGAGTGTGCATGCGAAGTTGAAGCGGCATCTGGAATCCAGTCAAGGAAACTTTGAATTCTCATGGTCGAACATCCATAATTTGCTTGAGCTATAACACACAGCCATCAAGGCATCGTTTGAGAAATACAAGACGGTTGTGCAACATAGTTTTAAACCTGTCGAGTTTAAAGAGCTTCACTGTAATGTATCAATTTATGTAATGAAGAGGATTTTGGCTCAGACGAAGCGTGTAGGTGTTGTTGGACTTGATTCTGCTGCATATGGATGTGTTCTTAGATGCACACACGGGTTACCCTGTGCATATGAGATAGCAGAGTATAGTAGGCAAGGGCATCACATTCCACTTGAGTCAGTGCATGTGCATTAGCGCAAGCTTGATATGCATCCTCCCACAAGCCCAGCAAGGCATGATTTGGATGCCACAGTAGATATGAATTTTTTTTATACAACGGTCCAACCAATCCAATCAATTCACCAAAGTGCAAATGCTTTAGAAGTTGCGAGAGTTAGCAACACCAGAGGTCACACATATCAGGGAACCTGAAGTTAAAAAAAAAATACCCGAGGTCGCCCACATACGAAGATAGACACATTCATGTGGCGTGATCCATCTGTATTTGAAAGAGTGTCATCATTACAGGACAACTACTCTCCAACAGAAACCACCACTACCAAAGCCACCCAAGTACAGTCAGTGAGACAAACACAACAGAGGATATCGAAGGAAAAGGTAACTAATATACACATTATCATGTAAGTGATAAAGTAATTCAATCATTATGTGACATAACATATTTTTTTCTTTTCTTGTAGGTTACTCAATTGAATTCATCTAAATGGTCTTCCTCACTGTATTATATGCGCTTTTTCCCGGAAGGCATTTGGCTTTATATCAGGAGTGTTATAGATGTGGCAGTGGACAGACATTGTGGCTTTAGGGCCATTGCTAGATTGATGGGATTTGGAGAGGATAATTGAACTCATGTTAGGAAGAATCTGGTGCACGAGTTTGACAGTCATGGCCCCCTGTACGAGTCAGTATATGGGTCATCTGAGAAAGTGCAGGAGATTAGATATTTATTATCCTATTTTAATGATAATGCACCATACGATCACTAGATAACCATGCCGGAGTGTGGACATCTGATTACATCGCACTATAATGTTGTCTTATATTACTTGGGTACGCTTTAGTGCCTCACTTTCCTCCCACTCAGATCAGATCCTATCCCTGCTACTGCTTGAAGGAAAATTGGCATTGGTTTCGTTAACAAAAACCACTTTGTGCAGGTGATCCTGATGTCGGGCTATCCAATCCCCCCATAACAACATTTTGGTATATATATATATATATAACAATGCGTCGAGTTGGGTGCTTCCATCATATGAAAGAAGGATGAAAGAGTTTAGACTAGTGGTCAGCTCAAGTGTTACAACATAGGAGGCTATAGACTTGAGCGACGATTGATGTATTTTGAAATTTTTGGATCATGTAAAGAATAGTTACAGTGACTCATATAGTTTTTTGATATGTTAATGAAATTTAAAGTTTTTTTAATATTGTTTTCATTCCTTTTCTTGTTTTTCATTTCAAAGATGTAAAAAAAAAGAAAAAATAAGTTGCTATTTTTGTTCAACATCTCAGGGTTGAACAGGCTTAAGCCTGTTCGGCACTGTGGTGCTAAACAGACTTTTGTCTATTCGGAACCCTGATGTCGAATAGATTGAAGTTTGTTTAGCACCACAATGCCGAACAGGCTTAGTCCTATTCAGCCCTGAGATGCCAAATAGGATTTACTCCAAAAAAAGTAAATAAAAATTGAAGTTTTTAAAAGAATTTTTTTTTAAAACGTTTGGGGATTTCGTATCAACAAAATGAATCGTAAGAACTTCCCTCGTCTCTCAAATGACCCCAAATCAGATCTTACACCCTCTAACTATGATTATCTTCAAAATCATCAATATGCACCAATCACCCAAATCCATTATGTCAAATAATCCTCATTAGGAAACCTCTCAGGAATTTTCTCCACTCATTAAATGTTCTCATAAAAGCTCCCCAAAATATTCTAAAAGTGGGTTTGATATGGGGCCTTTGATTTGGACCTTAAAAATCACCTCCTTACCTCCACCCTCCATCTCTCCTCCCACGCCACATGACATCCATCTAGCCCTCCATCCATTTGGCTAATGTGAGGGTGTGTGGAAAAGGTGCCTCCACACCTTCACATTCAAACCTCCTCTCTACCACCTATTTTCCATGGTGGGCCCTACATGCGCTATCAGACTTTGATGTTTAATGTCATTAATTGTAAGCGAAACATAATAAACACAAGATGTTTTGTAGTAGAACTAACACAAAGAAAACAATTGCTCATTAAATATAAAGTGTTTCAATGCATGCAATCATATAAAGGATTACAAAATATAATGAATTACAAAGTATGTAGGGGGTCATCCCCTGTACAATACAAAAAAGACAGAAAATATTTGCATATGGGGTCATTCCTAGTGCCGCGCCCTCTTCCGCAAATATTTGAGTCTTTGAGGGGCCTGTGGAATAATGGGAGGAGGAAGTGGGGCCTGTGGAGCACTGGGAGGAGGTGTGGCCTATAGAGCACGTGTAGGAGCATTTGGGTGCTGTACAACCGATGAAGATGGAGCATGGGGATCTGGGAACGCAGTGTCGATGCCATCTTGTAAGACCTGCCATATACGACGCAATGTACTGATCAATTTATCTCTCGGCATCTCTTCGATACCGCTATCCATAAGAGCCTGAATAATCTACAGTGCATGCTTATTGACCTGAAATAAAACATATTGAGAAGTTTATGATGAATGCATTTTCAATAATTAAAAAAGTAATTAACATAGACATGAAAATATTAAACAATATACCTGGATGACAGTATTGACGAGTATGATACCCTGTGTCGGTAGCTAGGGTGCACTACTAGATCGATAAAGTGGATTTTGCATGTGTATATGGGATACATGTTGATACCACTCCATATAATCAATGACACACTCGAAGGGGTAAGCGGTTGGCATAGATCTATACACATCAGATAGCACGTAGCTCTCTCACACCTCCCAAAACTGCTTAAAATATGCATATACTGGCCGATACGTGGCAACGAACGCACATCGAGTACCTCGAGTAGCAGCTATGGGAGCGCAGGGGATGACCTAACGCTGCCTAAACTACCATAGGACACTTATGGGATGGTAGGGCTCCACGATCTCCAGGCACCTCAATAATCTATAAAGGTATGCAATGTCTTGGAATGCATAGTGTTCCCTACAATCGGTATATGGTGTCCACCTCACCTGCACAAACCAGATAAAATTTATGTTAAACTAGTAAGGATTATCATAAACTACCAACATGCACCAAGATATACATAAATAACATATTAAAAATGTTAAGAAAATATATAACTATATCTCATGGATCACCCATGTATCAATAGTCTCTTGTATAACCCTCAAATTGTTCCCAAGGGCCCCCCTCTCCTTGCGTGGCGTCCAACGCTGCTCATCACGGTACTCTATGAATTGATGTGGCTTCAAGGGACGAAAGTGCTCTTAAATCCATTCCTCGAGTAACGTAACATAATCTACCAGCTGCTTGACCTCAATCCGACTAGCAATCCCGAGCTAATGATAAAGATAAGTCAATGCTCTAGCACTCCATGTGTATGTATGGACCTTATCTAGGTCTCGTAGCAAAGCAAAAAAACAAATGGGCACCCGTGTACACGTCTTGTCTGCAAACAACATACACCCTAAAATATACAACAAATAGCTCCTGACAGCATATCCAATTTGATCCTCATTCCAGCCATTAGTAACCCCTAAAAATCTGAGTCTCAACCACTCCATCCTCACTACCTGACCCCATGCCTTATCCAACTCCCTCCGTGTCTACTCCATCGTAACCCCTAGTGTTTTAGTTAATAGTGTCTCAGCCTGTCCGCTAGATAACCTAGTTAGCTCAACCTGGATGAGTCCCTATCACTAGAATCCCAAGTAGTGCGTGGACATCATCAAGTGTGATCGTCAGCTCCCCAAATGACATGTGGAATGTGTTGGTCTTAGAGTACCAACGCTCAACAAAGGCGGAGCTAACTACCTGGTTGACAGACCAGTATGATGTATGCACTAAGGGGTATAGGCTCGACTTCTGCACCAACTCCACAAATTTAGAGTTCTGGACATCTTGCTCCTCTACCTGCTACTCATCAAACTTGTTTGTGTGGCTAATACATTTCAGCAGCTCACGCTTTTGCAAAAGAAAAAAAAGAAATAGTGTTAGCACAATACGTAAGTATAAAATAACACAAATAAATAGTCAAATACATAAAATAAACAAATAAATACCCTCTGTTGCCAGATCAATGAGGCGATATGCGTAGAATAGCTATCCAATAAGGTGGGGTCCTCTGGAGCTCCAGCAACAACGGGGGTCGGCGGCGACTGTAGCACCATTGTAGGTATAGTCTCACCAACTATCAAGTCTATCACAGAATCCTCGGTACTAACGTGAGACACCTTTCCCCTATCTCGAGACATGTCCTTAACCCTGCGCCATCGTGCAGATGCGGTTGATGTCAACCATGAAGGACCGGCTTTCATATCTGTCATATGCCAAGAATGAAATGACAGAACAGTGTGTAGAGGCATTAAATAAAAAAATATTAAAATATTTGAAGTATAAAAAATAAAAAATAAAATAAAAAACAATTTTAGGTCTGTTTAGCCTTGATATGCCTAACAGGCCTGAAGGTGTTCGGTATCAACATGCCGAACATAAGTATATTTGGCATCCCAGTGCCGAACATGACGAATGACGTTTGGCCTGGTTACGCTGAACCTACTATGAGAAAGAAAAAAAACCACAAAATTTTAAATGAAACGTTGATTTACTGAAATTTAAAATAAACAATTGATGTTTACGTTTATTTAAACTAATTTTTTCTAATTAATTTCTTTGTATAGTATTTTTGAAGTTTTGAAGATCTTTTTTTTTTTTTTTTTAAATTCTCTTACCTGACCGGTGGATAGCTGCGTCGTCGGTGTTAGAAGTTGGTGGTAAGTGTCATTGTCGTCGTGGAGGCATACTCCAGTTGGAGTGACCGGAGAAACGAAGGAAGAAGGGAGGGAGGGAACAGTTGGACATTGGAGGGAACAATTGGAGAATTTTAACAGGTACACGAGGTGGAGAATTTCAAATGAAGGTGTGCATATTAAAACATAGCAAGGAGGGGTTTAAAATAGATAATGGTATAATTGGAAATCATGGTGGTGTGCTTATAAATGGATGAGATGTGCTTAACAGTGAGGTGTGCTTACAAAAACTTGAGGTGCGAATATAAGCTCCCTTCTTTTTAATGGATTGTTGGTCCAATTTCTTTTGCATATTGAACCGCTGGTTTGAACCAGTCTAGGGTGAGGTTAATCTTGAAGTGGACCGAAGCTCTATCATCCTCAGGGGTCTTACTACCCCTTCGATTTAGCAAACAAAGGATCAGCATCCCATTGGTGTGATTTTAGAAATCATGTTGATTGGGCCAAGCCCATATCAAAAGATGGCCCAGCAAATGAATGATCAGGATCAACCAATCAATGAGACCATGAATCTGGTAAATATGGTGGATCCACCCATGATTTGATGTCCATTGAAGAAATTCCTTAAGCTGCGTTCGGATTTGTGGAAGTGTAATTGGCCTTTGGATTTGAAATCCATGATCCAACCACTCCTCTTGGGTTATATGAATCCATTCTTGGGTTATATGAATCCATTAATGAGTTTAGACTAGTTGGATTTATGATCCATGGGTAATTACTTATAAACCCTGGATCCAAACTGAAATGTCCATATGGCTTCAGAGTATTTGTAGTTTTTAGGGCTTTTGTATAAATGCAAACCCTTATTTATAATTAATATAAATTTTAAGTGTATAAATGTCTTTTCAAGGATGTGGTAATGAAAGCGTGGCTGAAGCAAGAGAGGGCAACATCCTTCATTCATAGGGTGATGAAAGTAGATATGACACCAATGTAAGACTGCAAATCAGAATGGCTGATCGTGAGGTCTGGAGTTTAGATAGGCTAGGCTCATTATACTTTGGACTGGACTGAGTTTGGGCCTATGCTTTAAGCTTGGTATAAACTTTGGGTCAAGATCGGACAAGCCATAGTTCAGCCTCCAATAGCCCCCAAAGTGGATTTCCTACAGTGAAAAAGCATGCAACACCTCTCTTGCGCCAGGTTATGGGCAACACATCATGGAAATAAGTGAATTGCCATATCCTACGCTCAGTATTGGGTGTTTTTTCACTGGAGAATGATTGTCTCTGTTGGCACAGACCTCTTTAAGCATGCCATTGATTGAACATGATGGATTTTTGAATATGGTCACTTTTTGAACACCTACTTTTTCATCCAATTACTTTTTTAAACGTTTTAAACCCAAAATCAACTGGTGAGGATTTCATATGCTGACCCTTAACCTCTGCCCACCTCCGCCGGTGGTCAAGCGGGCGGAAACATCAGCACCGAAAGTGATTTTCACTTTTTGGGGGTGATTGTCAACCACTTCTATCGCTGATGTGGCCGCCCTCTGACTTAGGCATTTTCCTACGCCGAGCATAGAAAAGCCTCCCTGAAAAACAACATATCAACTTATCATTCACCATACACACTAGACTTTTTCATCACAGAACGTTTTTTTTCTTTTTTCACTTTTTCCACCACATGTCACCCAGTGCCTGGCACAAGAGGAACATTGTACACTTTTTTGCTGTAGGAAATCCACTTTGAATGGCCCCGCCGAGCCCTGCCATTCATGACTATAAAGGAGTTGGAATTGTCGACGATCCTCCCTCTATTCATCATTGTGGTGTCAAATGGTGATGAGAACAACGGTAGCTCAGCAGCAACAACATACAAAACCCAAACAGAAGCGAATGTAAATCATTTTCATTCCTTCTGTTCAAACAATCTGGCCTTGCTAACCTAGTCGTATTGACACTACCTTCGAGCACCCCTTAATGATGGTGGTCCTCTTTGACACTACGATTACCCATCAGATTCACATACCACCTTCTAATTCAACACCATATAAAACTGTTGGGTTTATGTCTTGTGTTCAACCCAAGATATAACCTGGGATGACGATCCGAAAAACCTGAATATGACCCAAAAACGGATTTGACCCAAAAACGGATTTGACCCATTTTGTATCCGACTTGAGGTCCAGATCCAACCCGCCAAGATTAGGGTTTGGGGTTTATTTTTTAGGTTTTCTCGAGTTCTGTACTGCCACACTGTTCATTGTAATCTCTGTTCTTCGATCATAGTAGAATCTCTTCTCCGTTTTTGCCCGTGGACGTAGGCTTCAAGCCAAACCACATAAATCGTCTTGTTCTCTTTGTGTGATTGTTTGTTTGCTTTATCTTTCTCTATTCTTGTTTGCTGCATACGATCACAGATCTTGGTTTCCGCATAACACGAACTCCTTCAATTAAAAGACTTTCATAGAAGAGATATTGAGAAAGATAAACATAGAGAAACCTACAAGAGCGGATTTTACTTGAACAGATATTTTGTTGTTTATTTGGGACCGTATCCACTTTAAATTCAGTTCACCTTGAACCTGAGTCGGTTACAAGTCTTAGGCTGAATTCGAGTGAGTTTTAAAGAGCTTTGGTAAACCAATGAAATAAGTCGTGATTTTTACAGCATTGGGTTCAGGATTATAACTCATTATATCCATTAAGAGTGGTTGCCGCTATGTCATTTTCCTTCAAAGCTTCTACTATGTCATTGTTTCAAATTATAAGGATCAACATCTTTTTTCCAATAGTTTTTTGAACAATTTAGGCTTTTAGCATCTTCTGGTAGAGCTTCTCTTTTCTTCTTCTTTCATTTGAAAAGGTACTTCTTGTTGATGCTGGGTATATGAATGCACATGCAGCAACAACCATGAATGGACGTATCGAGTGTTAAGGAGAGATATACAGAGAATCTGAAATAAAAGGAAGTTAAGGAAGTTTTAAAGATAGTTACAAAGATTAGATAATTAGGAATTCAATTAAAACTAATCTTGAATTATTGTAATAAGATTAGTATACAGTTGTACAAGAATACAAAATTATAACTAAGAATCAAAACCTCATAAGAGGTATTTTGGGTTTGTTCAATTTCTCTATTATTTTCATGGTATCAAAACCCTAAG
>JAOXJP010014096.1:0-17644 GCA_025762735.1 Platanus orientalis | reverse complement strand
TCTAAGAACCTAAACAAAGAACAAAATCATATAATCTTTATGCAATTACTTGTTTCATTAACAAAACTTTCAAACTTCTCATATTTTCTAAGAAAACAAAACTTAGAAAATGAAGGATCCTTTAAAATTTTTAAGCAAAGCTCTAAGATCCTAAATAAGGAATAAAACATGTAAACTTTATGTGATTACTTGCCTCTTATTACTGACAATTAGATTTCTAAAACTTGTTGTGTTCTTCCTTCTCTTCCTCTTCTAAATCCCCAAAGTTTTCTTCAAACCTTAGCTTTTCTCTTTAAAATCTTTACTCTTACAAAACTTATTCAAAAGATCCACTTTCTTATGAGTTTTTATGTTTTTATAATCCTACATAGTAACCCTAATTCTTAATTTCGTATTTAGGTAGGTCTCTAGTGAAAAAGTCTTTAAAATTATGTAAAAACTGTGGTTGTACGGAATTTTCCGCTTTGATGATGTCATCCCTCCACAATTTTTCCAACATAGACACTCGGTGGGAAAATGATCATTACTTTATCTACAAAACTAGGATTCACTCACTATTTTTTTTGTTGGAAACAAGACTTCAAGAGATTTTCAAGCATATATAGTTTGAACTCTAATTTATTCTAAATTTGTATTTGTGTATTTTTAAAGGTACCCTAAAATCTATTGATTTAGATGACACTAGATGGTATAGACACTTTTTAGAAAAATTGTAATATCTTCTTATAAGAAACTTCAATTCACTAGTCATTTATCGCCTTAGAAAGTAGACTCATAGGTCTTTCCAAGCATATATTATTTGTAAGGTGATTCCTACTGGATTGATAAATATTGTCTTCTGAAGTTGTGTCATTCGTTTGGGACAACTTCAGAAATTGTCATGTCCTTAACCCCTTTTTTTTCCCCTTGCATAATAAATTGTCTTTAACACTTTCATTTGGTGTCTGCCTAAAAGTATAAGTTTCACTTTTAGATTTTTTTTACATTTTTATTAATGTCTTTCTAAAGTTGTGTCAATGATCAGATCGACATATGTGTATTTTATTGGTCCTATGTATGTATGAAACTTATGTGACATGTGTTAGGATTCTAAGTGTGATATGTACACAGTAATAAGTGCATCTTGGTGCAGGGTGTTACAGTTCAGTTGCAATGTGTAACAGGGATTATTGCAATTAATGGTCTGCTAGTTTGTAATTAATAAATGATAGAGTGTCCTTAATGCAGTTTGACTTACTTAAGGATATGGGTCCCACAACCTAAGGATAAAAATCTCATAAGGATCCCCCACCACCTAGGGATACTTTAGTTTCTCAAATACTTTATAAATAGAGGCATCCACATTCAGATAAGGTCCTGTAACTTTTCTGGAAGTGAGAAACATAGAGAATTCTAGATCAGGTGGGGACCGAGATTGTCTGTACTTTAATTAGAATAAAATTACAAAAAGCCCTAGATTGAGCTTTAGGACTGGATGTAGGCCTCAGTGCCAAAGCACTATAAATGTTGTGTCTTGTGGTGGTGTGTGATTTCTTTATTTTGTGCTTATTGTATCATTGCACCTACTAATATCCTTGTGTGCTGATTGGTCAAGTATTAATTAAACTATTCTCATAAAGATAAGTGAATCATTTAACCCTTTATACATAAATTGGTAAATATAAAAATAATTATGGTAAAGTAGGTTAAAGAAAATTAAATAAATTAAAAGAGATTATGATTAATCCTATTCACCACCCTCTATGATAGAACTTCAATTGGTATCAGAGTAAGGTTGCTCTTGCAGGGCTTAACAACCCGAGTTAAAGATCCTACTCACCTAAAGGAATCCTAAAAGGACCAACATGGAAGAATTTTACCCTACCACAAAATCACCATTTTTCGATGGCTCAAATTATCCATTTTGAAAAAAAAAAGAATGAGCATATTCCTTCAATCCATAGATTTATTTGTGTGGGTGGCTATCCAAACCAAGTGGACAAAACCCACTAACCCTGAAGGGTAATGGATAGCAGGACAACATAAGGCACACCTTGCAAACTACAAGGCATTGAATGTCATTTTATGTAAAGTAAGTCCTACTGAATTTAAGCACATTTGTAACCTCACTGCGGCTAATATTGAATGGGAACTTCTAAAAGTAACTCATGAGGGAACAAGTGCAGTAAAGTAATCTAAGCTACAAATGCTCACCTCAAGGTCCGAAGACCCTAAAATGGAAGAAGATGAACAATTCATAGACTTTTACACTAAGTTGCAAAACATTGTGAACGACAAGACCGAACTAGTGAAACCTATAGAACTAGCTAATGTAATAACAAAAATTCTTAGGTCACTTCCCAAGAGGTTCAAAACCAAAGTAACTACAATAGAGAAAAACAAGGACATAGATATTAATAGTGAGAAGAACTAGTGGGATCTCTCTAAACCTTTGGAATGACCTTCAAGCAAAATTCCAAAAATAAAGGTATTGCTCTAAAGATTGAAGAGCAGTCTCATTCTGAAAATGAATTTGATGATGAATTTGACAAAGTAGCTAGGAATTTTAGAAAATTCTTTAGAAAAGACTCTAAGGACTATAAGAGGATGACATCTAGGAGGTCTAACCCAATTCATAAAAAGAAGGAAACCAGTAGTGATGAGCCTATTTGTGATGAGTGCAAGGGCTGGGATCATTATGCCAAAGAATGTGTCAACATAAAATAAATAGACACATAAAAAAGCCTTGGCAAGAACCTGAGATGATGACTCATATGAGTTAGAAAGTGAGTCTTAATTAAGTGTTGATATGTCTCAAGGAGTCAAAGCCCTTATGGCCTGGAGCACTCCCTGTTGGAAATATGTGTGCTGACAAAGCCATTCACCCAAAATACAGGAATCATTAATTAATAATAACTATTTATTCTATCATCACATGTATTTGTTTTTTTATATGAATAATTATTTGATCCCATGAGATGAGATAGGTGGTCCTTAGGTAACATAGTAGGATGTCAGTCACATTGGAATGTGTTAAGAAATCTTATTATCTAGTTCCTGTAAACCTAAAAGTTTATAGCTTTGGGTGATGCTGGATACATCACTTATAGCGCGGTTACATATAGAGCTGCCATATGATGGAGTGATGTAATCTCAATCACTAGAGTGAAACTCTAAGCTTACATGTGGGTGCATTATATAAATGCATCAAAGGGATCTATTATGTGCACTCTTAGTAAAACATCACTGTTAAGATAAATGTTGTTCATATTTATAGACTTGTCCTTAGACATGAGGGGTTTGTATTTCTCCAAGTTGTTATGCTAGTTATTTTGAGTTACCAACCAGTGATGCCTAATTTAAGGCAATATCATGGGTAGTTTGATAGCCTACATGATACTTGAGATGATGCAAATGCCCAACAAGGAATCTAGTGCCCTTAAGTGGGATAATATTCTGTTTACAAAAGATGTGATTTAATTAGACAAAAAAATCAGGCTAGTGGTTTTTGTTAAATGTTTTCAAAACCAAATTATAATTTATATATTGAAAAAAATGATTTTATCAAATAAATATATTTAATTGTCGAATAGATTCATTAAGTTCCTAATGATAATGTTCTAAAGACCATAAGGGTTAGACAATGATTATTATCTCATCCTAGAGGTCATTGAGGAATATTGTGAAGTGGAAAGACATATTTGTGAAATATCTATAAATAAGGGCCTCATTGTTATTTTATTATCTTTGGGAATTCAGTTGCAATGTGTAACATGGATTATTGCAGTTAGTGGTGTGCCAGTTTGTAATTAACAAAAGATAAAGTGTCCTCCATGCAGTTTGACTTAATTAAGGATATGGGCCCCACAACCTACGGATAAGAATCCCACACCCCCTACGGTTACTTTGTCTTCTCAAATACTTTATATACAGAGGTACCCACATTCAGATAGGGTCCGATAACGTTTCTGGAAGTGGGAGAAGCATAAAGAATTCTAGAGCAGGTGAGGACCTAGATTGTCTATACTTTAATCTGAATAAAATTATGGAAAGCTGTAGATTGAACTTTAGGAGTGGACGTAGGCTTTAGTGCCGAACCAATATAAATGTTGTGTCTTATGGTGGAATGTGATTTCTTTATTCTGTGCCTATTGTATCATTGCACTTGCTAATATCCTTGAGTGCAATTAATATCCTTGAGTGCTAATTGCATTAAGTATTAACCAAACTATTCTCATAAGGATAAGTGAATCGTTTGACCCTACATACAATAATTGGTAAATATAATAACAATTATACTAAAGTATGATAAAGAAAATCATGTAAATTAAAAGATATTACGATTAATCCTATTCACCCCCACCTCTATGTTAGAACTTCAATTGGTATTAGAGCAAGGTTGCTCTTGCAAGGGTTAAACACCCGAGTGGAAGATCCTACTCACCTTGAAGAATCTTGAAAGGACTAACATGGAAGAGTCATACTTTACCACAAAATCACCATTTTTTGATGGGTCAAATTATCCACGTTGATAAAAAATGAATGAGCAAATTCTCCTTCAACCCATGGATTTATCTGTGTGGATGGCTATCCAAACCAAGTGCACAAAACCCACTAACCCTGAAGGGTAATGGATAACAGGACAAAGTAAGGCACACCTTGCAAACTATAAGGCATTGAATGCCATTTTATGTAAAGTAAGTCCTACTGAATTTAAGTGCATTTGTAACCTCACTGCGGCCATTGATGCTTGGGAACTTCTAAAAGTAACCCATGGGGGAACAAGTGCAGTAAAGAAGTCTAAGCTACAAATGATCACCTCAAGGTTCGAAGAAATTAAAATGGAAGAAGATGAATAATTCATCAACATTTAAACTAAGTTGCAAGACATTGTGAATGGCAAGGCCGAACTAGTGAAACATATAGAACTAGCTGATGTAGTAAGACAAATTCTTAGGTCACTTCCCGAGAGGTTCAAAACCAAAGTAATTGCTATAGAGAAAAGCAAAGACGTAGATACTATATTCAAAAGAACTAGTGGGATCTCTCTAAACCTTTGAAATGACCTTCTTATAAAATTCAAAAAATAAAGGTATTGCTCTTAAGATTAAAGAGCAGTCTCATTTTGAAAACGAATCCAATGAAGAATTTGCCATAGTAGCTAGGCACTTTAGAAAAATTCTTTAGAAGAGACTGTAAGGACTACAAGAGGATGTCATCTATGAGTTCTGACCCAATTCGCAAAAGAAGGAAACTAGTAGTGATGAGCCTATTTGCGATGAGTGTAAGGGCCGGGGTCATTATGCTAAAGAATGTGTCAACAAAAAAAAATAAAGACACATAAAAACGCCATGGCTGCAACCTAGGATGACGATGTAGATTAGTTAATGAGTTTCAATTAAGTGATGATGATATGTCTCAAGGAGTTAAAGCCCTTATGGCCTGTAACACTCCCTGTTGGAAATATGTGTCTTAACAAAGCCATTCACATAAAACATGGGCATGATTAATTAACAATAACTATTTATTCCATCATCACATGTATTTGTTTCTTTATATGAATAATTATTTGATCTCATGAGATGAGATAGGTGGTCCTTAGGTAACATAGTAGGATGTCAGTCACATTGGAATGTGTTAAGAGATCTGATTATCTAGTTCTTGTAAACTTGAATGTTTATAGCTATGGGTGATGCTGGACACATCATTTATAAGGCGGCTACATGTAGAGCTGCCATATGATTGAGTGATGTAATCTTAATCACTAGAGTGAAACTCTAAGCTTACATGTGGGTGCATTACATAAATGCATCAAAGGGATCTATTATGTGCACTCTTGGTAAAACATCACTGTTAGGATAAATGTTCATATTTACAGACTTGTCCTTAGACATGAGGGGTTTGTATTTCTCTAAGTTGTCCTAGTTATTTTGAGCTACCAACTAGTGATGCCTAATTTGAGGAAATATCATGGGTAGTTTGGATAGCCTACATGATACTTGAGAGGATGCAAATGCCCAACAAGGAATCTAGTGCCCCTAAGTGGGATAATATTCTGTTTACAAAAGATGTGATTTAATTAGACAAAAAAATCAGGCCAATGGTTTTTGTTAAATGTTTTCAAAACCAAATTATAATTTATATATTTAAAAAAATGATTTTATCAAATAAATGTATTTAAATGTCCAATAGATTCATTAAGTTCCTAATAATAATGTTCTAATGACCATAAGGGTTAGACAATGATTATTATCTCATCCTGAAGGTCATTGAGGAATATTGTGAAGTTGAAAGACATATTTGTGAATTATCTATAAATAAGGGCCTCATTGTTGTTTTCTTATCTTTGGGAATTCAGTTGCAATGTATAACAGGGATTATTGCAATTAGTGGTGTGCTAGTTTGTAATTAAAAAAAGATAGAGTGTCCTTCATGCAGTTTGACTTAATTAAGGATATGGGCCCCATAACCTAAGGATAAGAATTCCACACCCCCTACGGTTACTTTGGCTTCTCAAATACTTTATATACAAAGGTACTCACATTCAGATAGGGTCTTGTAACTTTTCTGGAAGTGAGAGAAGCATAGAGAATTCTAGAGAAGGTGGGGACCTAGATTGTCCGTACTTTAATCTGAATAAAATTACAAAAAGGTCTAGATTGGGCTTTAGGAGTGGACGTAGGCCTCAATGCCGAAGCACTATAAATGTTGTGTCTTGTGGTGGTGTGTGATCTCTTTATTCTGTGCTTATTGTATCATTGCACCTGCTAATATTCTTGGGTGTTAATTGCGTTAAGTATTAATTAAACTATTCTCATAAGGATAAGTGAATCCTTTGACCCTACATATGTTAATTGGTAAATATAATAACAATTATAGTAGAGTAGGCTAAAGAAAATTAAGTACATTAAAAAATATTGTGATTAATCCTATTCACCCCCACCTCTATGATAGAACTTCAATTGGTATCAGAGCAAGGTTGCTCTTGCTAGGCTTAAAAACCCGAGTGAAAGATCCTACTCACCTAAATGAATCCTAAAATGACTAACGTGGAAGAGTCATACTCTAACACAAAACCACCATTCTTTGATGGTTCAAATTATCCATATTGAAAAAAAACTAATAAGCACATTCCTTCAACCCATGGATTTATCTGTGTGGATGGCTATCCAAACCAAGTAGACAAAACCCACTGACCCTGAAGGGTATTGAATAACAGGACAACATAAGGCACACCTTGCAAACTACAAGGCATTGAATGCCATTTTATGTAAAGTAAGTCCTACTGAATTTAAGCGCATTTGTAACCTCATTACGGCCGATGATGCTTGGGAACTTCTAAAAGTAACCCATGGGGGAATAAGTGCAGTAAAGAAATCTAAGGTACAAATGATCACCACAAGGTTTGAAGAACTTAAAATGGAAGAAGATGAATAATTCATCAACTTTTACACTAAATTGCAAGACATTATGAACGACAAAACTGGACTAGTGAAACATATAGAACCAACTGATGTAGTAAGACAAATTCTTATATCATTTCCCAAGAGGTTCAAAACCAAAGTAATTGCTATAGAGAAAAGCAAAGACATAGATACTATATTGAGAAGAACTAGTGGATCTCTCTAATTGTTTGAAATGACCTTCAAGCAAAATTCAAAAAATAAAGGTATTGCTCTTTAGATTGAAGAGCAGTCTCATTCTGAAAATGAATCTAATGAGGAATTTGCCAAAGTAGCTAGGAACTTTAGAAAATTATTTAGAAGAGACTCTAAGGACTACAAGAGGATGTCGTCTATGTGGTCTAACCCAATTCCTAGAAAGAAGGAAACTAGTAGTGATGAGCCTATTTGCGATGAGCATAAGGGTTGGGGTCATTATGCCAAAGAATGTGTCAACAAAAAAAAAAATAATAAAGACACATAAAAAAGCCATGGCTGCAACCTGGGCTGATGACTTAGATGAGTTAGAAAGTGAGTTTCAATTAAGTGATGATGATATGTCTCAAAGAGTTAAAGCCCTTATGGCCTAGAGCACTTGCTGTTGGAAATATATGTCTTGACAAAGCCATTCACATAAACTATAGGCATGGTTAATTAATAATAACTATTTATTCTATCATCACATGTATTTGTTTCTTTATATGAATAATTATTTGATCTCATGAGATGACATATGTGGTCCTCAGGTAACATAGTAGGATGTTAGACACATTGTAATGTGTTAAGGGATCTGATTATCCAGTTCTTGTAAACATGAAAGTTTATAGGTATGGGTGATGTTGGACACAACACTTATAGGGCTGGTACATGTAGAGCTACCAGATGATCGAGTGATGTAATGTCAATCACTGGAGTAAAACTCTAAGCTTACATATGGGTGCATTATATAAATGTATTAAAGGGATCTATTATGAGCACATTTTGTAAAACATCACTGTTAGAATAAATGTTGCTCATATTTACTGACTCGTCCATAGACATGAAGGCTTTTGTATTTCTCTAAGTTGTTGTGCTAGTTATTTTGAGCTACCAACGAGTGATGCCTAATTTGAGGCAATATCATGGGTACTTTGGATAGCCTACATAATACTTGAGAGGATGCAAGTGCCCAACAAGGAATCCATTGCCCTTATGTTGGAGAATATTCAGTTTAGGAAATATGTGATTTAATCGAACATAAAAATCTGGCTAGTTGTTCTTGATAAAGTGTTTGTCAAATGTTTTTAAAACCAGATTATAATTTATATATTTAAAAAAATGATTTTATCAAATAAATGTTTTTAAAAGTCCAATAGATTCATTAAGTTCTTAATGATAATTTTCTAAATACTATAGGGGTAAGATAATGATTATTATATCATCCTGAAGGTCATTAAGGAATATTGTGAAGTGGAAAGACATATTTGTGTAATACCTGTGAAGAAGGGCCTCATTGTTATTTTCTTATCTTTAGGAGTTTAGTTGCAATGTGTAATCAGGATTATTACAATTAGTGGTGTGCCAGTTTGTAATTTACAAAAGATAGAGTTTCCTTAATGCAGTTTGACTTAATTAAGGATATGGGCCCCACAACCTAAGGATAAGAATCCCATAAGGATCCCATACCTCCAAGGGTAATTTTGGCTTCTCAAATACTTTATATATAGAGGTACCCACATTCAGATAGGATCCTGTAACTTTTCTGAAAGTGGGAGAAGCATAAAGAATTCTAGAGTAGGTGGGGACCTAGATTGTCTATACTTTAATCTGAATAAAATTACGGAAAGCTCTAGATTAAGTTTTAGGAGTGGATGTAGGCCTCAATGTTGAACCACTATAAATGTTGTGTCTTGTGATGGTGTGTGATCTCTTTATTCTATGTTTATTGTAATCATTGCACCTATTAATATTCTTATGTGTTAATTATGTTAAGTATTAATTAAACTACGCTCATAAGGATGAGTGAATCATTGGACCCTACATACATTAATTGGTAAATATAATAATGAGTATAGTAAAGTAGGCTAAAGAAAATTAAGTAAATTAAAACAGATTGCAATTAATCCTTTTCACCCCCCCTCTAGGATAGAACTTCAGGGTCACATTGTGTAGCCCTAGGGGTTGTGGCCTTTACATGTGTGGGGATATGCTCTCACAAAGAGGGCAACTTGGTTATTTAATATAGACTTAACACTTAATTTTCAGAGTTAACGCCTAAATTTTTAGGTGTTGGTGGCTAACTGGGTCACCCACTTAGCTTAGGTATTTTTAATACATATGTGGGTCCGAGGGTAATGGGACCCTCTTAGAAGGGTAAAAGAGTAACTTCTACAATGAGGGAAGCCGAACCCTTTAGGTGGGGCCCCCATGAGGGTGGACAACTATTCTCTAAAAGAGGGCAAAGTGGTCATCCTGTGTAGGCTTAATGCTTAACTTTTAGTCTAACGCCTGAATTTAATTTAGGGTAAATTCAAGCGTTGGTTGCTGAGGTTAGCAACCAGCCTTGGTTTTTGGATCACACAGGTGGGGCCTAGAGCGGCGGGATTCTCTTAGGTCTCTAGACTAGGCCTAGGTCACATACTCACTTAAGAAATTTTGAAAAATCTGATTTTTAACATAGACTTAACACTTGAAATCCACTCCAATGCCTGAATTTCCCTACTCAACACTTGAAATTAAATTCAAGCATTGGGACAAAAATTAGGGCCCATGGAGGTGCTTGAGCACAGGATTGGATTTCAGAGAATCACAAATGCCTGAGGACAGGTTTAGGGAAACTAGGGCTCCCTAGGGTGGGTCCCAAATCTCAACGCCTGATTATTCCTTTAATGCCTATTTGTCCATTGCCTAAATTTTATGAAAATAAAATTTAGGCATTAGTTATTGTGAGCAAATCCAACAGGTGAATTTCCCAAATTTTAGACCCCTTAGGGTTTTAAAAAAATCTAAAATTATGTGTGCTAGTAGGCAATTGATAGGGAATAACATATATTAATTCAGGATCAAGATCATACATACAAAAATCACACAAAAATGAACAAAAAATGGGCTGAATTAGATCACACAAGATTCAGATTTTGGGGTCTATTTAGGGGGCCATCTCGAGGCCTTCCACAACTCTAAAAATCACCAAATTAAATATAGGACTAGGAAAATATATTGAGCATAACATACTAAAATTTTAGCCTTAAATAATCAGTACAAAAAGCAAAAGAAATTCTACACTAGGCATGGGTCAAAAACCAAAGTAGGTGGAAGCTATTGAGCCTCCACCATGTAACCCGAATTGAAGCAATTAGATAATGTAATTTAGACAACATGAAATATGATCATATGGGTGTAGGGGAACTAAGTTAACATGGGTTTAGGCTTACCTTAAGCCAAGGGGGGCTTAGGGTTCATAGAAAATCAAGTTTTTTCACCTTCTTCCTCTTCCCTTCTCTCTTTTAGGTTTTTTTGTTGATAGCCCTAATGTGCACAAAATTGGGGCAATTTATAGCCTTAATTTCATGCCATGGATGGATGGGATTCAATCTAGGAATATCTAGAGAAATGCCTTAGATATGTTTGGGTAATATAAGTTGTAGGGCTTGGATTAGTTTTAGGATAGGTGGCTAGGATGAGAGGGATTTGTGCTAGGTGACATGGACAAGAGAGGGGTTGAGATATGTTCATTTCTCTTGGATTAAGGGTGGGGATGAGAGTGTGCTAGTTCATTTGGATTGGTGAGGTGGACAAAGGGTGAGGAAAGGTGCTCTTTAGGGTGTTAAGATTGGTTGTAAACATCAATGGGAATCACAAAGATGCTAAATGGGGTGAGATGGTGAGTTCAATGGGGATTTGAAATTCAAAGACCTGATCTAAAGGTGAGGGGTGAGGGTGCAGATAAAAAGATTTCAATCCAATGGGTGGCAATTTTGGTCCTAAGGTGTGAATGATTTAAATGCCATTAATGAGCCTAAACCCTAAAGTTTTGGCTAATTAATGTGTAATGATTGCTTTTTGGACTTTTCAACCCCTTACTATGCAATCTATTTCTAGGAGCTCTCGGGCTTAAAAAATTACAGACTCAATGTCTGGTTTTGAAGTCGCAAACATGCCAATTGCAACGAACCAATCATAACCAAATAATGATAAGGGCAAGGGGGTAAAATCAAGGCTTTTCTGACCTGAAAAGCTCTCAGATGGATCTTGGAAGGACAAGATGGTAAAATTGATCCTAGAAATCATCAGGTGAAAGATGGCCCTTGGCTTAGGTGAGCCATAGCCTTTGACTATGCTAAATTACGATACCCAAGTAGGAAACTATGCCAATGATACCCTTTTGGGCACCCGGGGAATTTTTGATTGGGGCTACTCCTGTATTTTCTATAGCTCTTTGCTATGAGCCATGTTTGGGGGATTTGAAGCTTGAGGAGTCCTGAAGTTACAAGAACTGATAGACTATCCACTGGATTCCCGAATAGTTACCGATGGATTTTTAAAGCAAGATCACTTGGAGAAATAGAGTTTCTGTAGTTGCTTAGAGACTGGTGAAATTGAGCTGTTAGACATTCTCCAATGCTCGAGTTTGGTGAAATGATCTTTCGAACGTAGGGAAGAAACTAAGCAAATGGGTCTGACCTTGTTGCATGCCGAGTCTAGGAGAATTTCTAAGGGCATTTCGCGTGCCAAATACAAAGGAAAAGTGCTTTGTCCTAGCTTGAGCAGAAATGATCGTTAGGGACATAGGGTTTTTGTAATCCAATGAAAATCTGATACTTCAAAGGTTCTAGAATTATTGAGAAATGGCCACTGATAGACATAATTTTTGATTTCAGGTAAACTCCTAGGAGTCGGTTGAGCACCTGATTTTTTGTCCTAATTTGTTGCTCTTTTAGGAGTAATTAAAGGAATCTGAGTAGATAAGTCCCATGAAAGCTTGCATTCCTTAGATAGTTTTTTGAAGTTTTTGTGATTCTAGAAAGATGGACACCGATTGATCTTGATTTAGACATCTGGGGAACATGTTAGTTAAATGTGAGTGAAATGCAGCTAAAACAACCTTTTGACCCGTTGGGGAAGATTTGAGATTTCACAAGGGTTTGAGATTTCAAAGTTCTTTTCTCAGACCTAAAGATTTAAACCTAAGGCTGGGACTAAGAGATAGTGATTGACTTTTCTAGATTCAGAGATCGGATGAATCTTCAAGAGCACTTTCAAGGGTCATTTCCTGGTTAGGGTTATCATAAGTAAAGAAATTGGCTATTGCCATTCTTGAGGAATACCGGTTCTATGATGAGTTTCTCAAAATTAGGAGAAATAAGGATGCAAAGGACATGAAATTACACTATTATGGTAATGAGAGGAGCTTTAGGGATCCTTTGAGGGTCAAGGGGTAAATTCTCGAAGGTGAAAAAGGAAAAATGGTAATTTTTTGCCCATGAGGGAAAAAAATGTAAAAATGAGGATTCTTTGTCTATGGCGCTTCATGACAAAAAGGCTTATATAAGTAAGAGAAATTCAGTGATCTGAGTGGTAAATAGTGAGTTTTGGGCTTTTGAAGGTAAAAGGGTAAAATTATAATTTTTTCACTTATGATGCTTCGTTGAGAGAAAGCTTATAGAGGCTGAAAAAATTGTATATAATATGGATGAAGCTCTTAAATGTGGACCCTCAAAGTTATGTTGATGCTTTGATTGATAGTTAGGATTCTACTTGTAATGGTGCATTTTGGGTTGTAATGAGGTATTTTGACTGGTTCATTTGCTACTGAAATATCCGAAAAGACTTCTCTAGGAATGCCTAACCTTCTAAAGTCCAGGTTTGCTCTTCCTAAACCAAGGGTGCTCAGAGTCTTGATGCCTAAATGTTGTCATGCTGTTCTTATTCTATTAACTGGCCGAGTCAAAATTTGGGTGCTGACAATAGTTAAAAGCAAAATTTTGTAGAAATTCAGCCTAATGCCTAAATTTTGCTTCCACGCTTGAATTTAATTCAATTAAAATTCAGGCATTGAGATCATGATTAGGCATTGGGAGCAGTTACATGTTTTAAATGGCGCAAGAACACAATTATGAGTCAAGGTGGTGGATCTTCGCATCACTTCCCTCTTCTCTCTGCATAAGGAACCACGTTTTGGAGGAACTTGGTGGCCGATAATGTGAGTTTTCTTTTGTGTTTTATTCAAGATGCATTTCTATTTCATTTTTGACAAGATTTTTTGAATTTTTTTTTAAGAATTCTTGTTGAAGTTTACAAGTTCTTTTTTTCAGTTTTGAAAGTTTCTTGTTGGAGATTTCCTTTCTTCTTGATGAGTCCTTGGAATTTCTAGGGGTAATTTTCTTCTAAAGCTTTTTTAAATTCTTCTTATAGAATTTCTTGAACCCTTTTATGATGAAAGCCATTTCATCATCAAAATTTTTCCGAGCTTGACAACTCTTTTACTTTAAAAGCAACTCCCTCCTTTTTAACATTTGGCTTGAATGTCATTCCAAAGGTTTGGAGTGACCCTACAAGTTCTTTCACTATTAGGGTATCTATCTCTGCTGTCTTCTATAGTGGTTTCTTTGGCTTTAAATCTTTTCAAAAGTGATCTAAGGATTTTCTTTACAATCACATCGGGTTTTAGTGGATTTCCAAGTCTTGCTCTAGAGTTCACTAGGTCTTCGAGCTTAGAATAGAAATTGATGAACTGTTCATCTTCTTCCATTCTAAGTTCTTCAAACTTAGTGGTAAGAATTAGAAGCTTTGACTTCTTTACTATAGTAGTTCCTTCATGGGTTACTTCAAGTAAGTCCCATACTTCTTTGGCTGAGGTGAGTGAACAGATGCCCCTAAAGGCATTTTGGCTAACTATACAAAAAATAGCATTCAATACTTTGTAGTTTGCAATGTGAGCCTTTTTTTACAGTTTCATCCCATTCTGTTTTTGGTGTTGTCAGTCTCTTCCAACCTTGTTGGATTGACATCCACATGGATAAGTTCATGGCTTAGAGAAAGGTATTCATTCGTATTTTCTAATAGATAGTTACTCCCATTAAAGAATGGGGGTTTTGTGGTTGAGTAAGCTTCTTTCAGGTTGGCCATCTAGTAGTTTCTACTTTTGGAATTTTGATCTTTCCACTCTATCTATTAGACCGTGCGTGAGCAGCCTGGCTTTGATAGCAATTGATAGTCCATAAATGATCCTAGAGTGGGGTGAATAGGATAATGCAATTTTTTTTTTATTCCCTTTGTTAATACAAAATACTCTTTTTCTGATTTTTTTAATCTTAATATTTAATTACAATGGAAGTCTTTTGATTAGCAAATTACTTGTCTATGAGCCAATCATTAACTACAAGGCTGCGTCATGCACTATAGTGTTACCTATATCAAAGCGAGAGTAGGGTTGATATGTTCCCTACAATTATTTGGTTTAGCATTTCTAATCTTAAGTGTTAATGGGCACAATTGTATTGAATGGAATAACTATATATGAATTACTTGATAAAGTAAATGCAAGTAATCAATACAATCAATAAGCACACAACACAGAGAATTTATAGAGGTTTGACACAATGGCGTACATCCAGTCTTAAAAGCTCACAACCGAGCTATATAATTTTATTAAGATTGAAATAGTACAATCCAGGCCAAAATTAAATAAAGCCTAACTACTTACAATGCAAGCCAATCTATACTCATTATAAGAAATCTATTGTCAATCCTATGGTTAAAACATGTAAGGTGTAATGTACTATGTCAAGTCCAAGAAAGAGTTAAGCTCACAAGAAAGAAGGCAATGAATGACTAAAGACTTACAAAACAAAGACAATAACAAGTCAAAGGAAGTGAAGAACAAGACCAAGATTCAAGAAGAAGACTCATTACAAGGAAGCCAAAGATGAAGCGTACCAAAGAAAAATTTGAAGGATGCTCATGATAAGCACAATCTCCAGAAAATACCCATACTTTGCACAATGCACTAACACAATTGGAGATGAACCTAAGATAACAGTGTGAGGTAGTAATAGAGGGTCTTAAGGCATTGGTGTTGGTCCTAAAACATTAGGAGAGAAAGAACCAAACCAAAAGGGGAAAAACAAAAAAATTCAGAAATTACAGACCTTGATCGATCACAAGTGAAATTTCAGGCTATTTTGAAAACTCCTGAGAGTTGTGATCTCAAAGCCTAATCAGTCACACTTTCATGATCGATCACAAAAAAAGTATGATCGATCACGACTGCGAATCTCAAAAAAATTACATATATTTTTAGAGATTCCAATATGAGATTCCATAATACTTGTCTATTAGAAAATGTTCTAATCCTATGGACTAAGACTAGGCTTAGCTCTATAAAAGGGTAATAATACCTTAGGTTCAATATGATGAAAGAGAGATAGATACATAAAAGAAAAAATTCTTGTTTGAGAAGAGTGGCTAGTCTAAACGACAGAAAGCCTAGTTTTAACTAAGTGATTGATCTCGTGTTACTATAAATACTTTTGTGATCTCCCTCTAAAGTGTACTACATCAAATATCAAAAGGAGAGAACTATATTGGTTATCCACTAAAAGGAAACCGGAGAATCACAAAGCTTCAAAAGCAATCTCTGTTGCATTTCAAACTGTGGAAGAAAAAGCACATCAACTCATAAGAAGGAGCATCCATCATTTATACATCTTGCAATATTAACCTATATGAGGTAAATCTGTATTTATTCAATCATTCATTGTTTAAGTCCCTTCCGCTGGAGACACCAAAAGGACTATTGCACTCTTTGGAGACATAGAGTCTAGGTAAAACTTGCTTTGGAAGTAGAAGGATTTTGTATGAATTTTCCAAGATTATCTGTCTTTCAATCAGAATAAAATTATGGGAAGCTTTGGATTGAGCTTTAGGAGTGGACATAGGTCTTAGTGCCGAATCAGTATAAATACATGTCTTGTGGTTGTGTGATATCTTTGCTTTGTGTTCACTGTAATTGATGCAACTGTGATCATCCTTGTACGCTATTGAATTGAATATTAATCAACCAAGTCTCAAAGGATAATTGAATCTCTTTAATTGGTAAACTAAATAACAAGGTTGGTATAATAGGTCAAAACAAACTAAGTAAATTAAAAAGAGTGCGACTAATCCTATTCACCCCCCTCTAGGATAGAAGTTTAATTGGTATCAAAGCAATGTTGCTCTTGTAGGGCTTAACAACCCGAGTCAAAGATCCTATTCATCTAGAGGAAGTCTAATAGGACCAACATGGAAGAGTCATCCTCTAAAACAAAACCACCATTTTTTGATGGGTCAAATTATCCATATTGGAAAATATAAATGTGTACATTCATACAATCTATGGATTTATCTATATGGAAGGTTATCCAAACCAAGTGGACAAAACCCACTAACCCCAAAGTAGAATGGACTGAAGGACATCACAAGGTACACCTTACAAACTTCAGGGCATTGAATGTCATTTTCTATGCAGTAAGTCCTACTGAATTGAGATGCATTTGTAACCTCATTGCGGCCAAGGAAGCCTGGGAACTTTTAGAAGTAACCCATGAGGGAACAAGTGCAGAAAAGAAGTCCAAGCTACAAATGCGTACTTCAAGGTTCAAAGAACTTAAAATGGAAGAAGATGAAAAATTCATCAACTTCCATACTAAGTTGTAAGACATTGTAAATGACAAGACTAGATTAGGGAAACCTATAGAACCAGCTGATGTTGTGAGAAAAATTCTTAGGTCACTTCCTGAGAGGTTTAGAACCAAAGTGATAGTTATAGAGGAGAGAAAAGACATAGATACCATAGTTATAAAAGAACTAGAAGGATCTCTCCAAACCTTTGAAATGACCTTCAAGCAGAATACCATAAAGAAAGGTATTGCTCTTAAGGTTGAAGAGCAGTCTTATTCTAAAAATGAATCCGATAAGGAATTTGCAAAGGTAGCTAGGAACTTCAGGTAATTCTTTAGAAGTGACTCTAAGGACTACAAAAGGATGTCATCTAGGAGGTTCAACCAAATTCCTAGGAAGAAAGAAACCAGTAATGATGAAGCTATTTGTTATGAATGCAAGGGCCGTGGCCATTATGCCAAAGAATGTGCCAACAAGAAAAAGATAAAAATCCATAGAAAAGCTATGGCTACAACATGGGATGATGACTCAAATGAGTCTGAAAGTGAGTCTCAATCAAGTGATGATGATATGACTCAAGG
>JAOXJP010014095.1:0-31971 GCA_025762735.1 Platanus orientalis | reverse complement strand
GGAATGGCGGAACAGGATTCGTGTAGCCGACCCCAAATAGTTGGGATAAGGCTGTTTGTTGTTGTTGTTGTTGTTGTATGTTCTCTTGAGGTTTCAGCCTGTGTGGTGCTTGTTTAAGTGATGCCTGTCAGTCTATTTCTCTATTAGCTACTGTGGTGCTTGTTTCTTGGTTTTGTGTTGAGTTTTATGAAGTAAATGTAGACGTTGATGATGTTTCGTGCTTCTGACGTGGGGTGCTGTTTGAGTTTCTCTTGGCTTGTATCTGATGATGTGTTTTTGAGACTGGATTGAGCTGCTAGACAATGTGGCTCTTTGTTGGTTTATCTTGGGTGTGTTCTTGTGTGCAATCTTTTGTAGCTTGTTGTGCTATGGTTCTTGACGGGGTGTGGTTGCTTTTTGCAAATTGAAGCACTTGTACTTCTTGGAATCAACTTGTTTGCTCTGCCTGTGCATCTATTGTTTGTTGGGACTTTTTCGATTAATAATTTGGTATACAACTACTTGTTTGTGCTCCATTGTTATGGTTGAGCATGTACTGGATTAGCTTTGATTGCTTGTGGGTGAGAATTGTTTCTTGGCATGGCTTTAGTCACTATTTGGTGTTTCCCTTTACTTGCATGAGCTATCTTTTGCTGTGTAGCTGATTTGTGGTTTTATTGGTGTGCCTCTGCTTTTTTCAAAAGTTTTGTGTATGGCTATAGCTGTGTTTTCAAAGCCTTGTGTATGGTAGTTGTTGCTTGGGTCCGTTATGTGACTACATGTTGTTGTTGGCGTAGTTGTAGTGATTTTCCTTCTTGTCGTGTATTTGGTTTTGCAGTGATGTTTAACCCATAGTATTTGTGGTTGTTGGCATCTCTTGAACTATTTGTGGTTGTTTTACATGGAGACTTATGGCAAAGTTTCGGCCTATTAGTGTTCCCTCTACATGTTCTGGTACTACAACCTCTTTTCATAGTTTTCTCCCTAGTCGTCCATGGATCATTGATTTTGGGGCATCCCACCATATGACTGGTATGTCTAAATCTTTTTTTGTCATACCATGTTTCTTTTAGTAGAGATAAGATCCGCATTGCTGATGGTTTCTTGTCTTCTATAGATGCTATTGGCTATATTCCCCTTACACCCTCTTTACCTTTGTCAGTTGTGTTCCATGTTTCGGACTTTAAGTTGAATTTTGTTTATGTTAGTCATATTACAATTGTAGTGTTACTTTCTTTCCCACTTATTGTGTTTTTCAAGATCTGAAGATTGAGAAGACCATTGGTAGAAACCATGAGGATTAAGGGTTGTACCTTATGGATGGTTGTTCATTAGTTGCCTCTACCATTCAACAGACACCATAACCATCACCTACAATTAACAACCACCCACCTCATTTGTTCCTTTCAGAGTGCTCTACTTTTTCAGTGGCATTATTGTCTTGGTAATGTCCCCTTTCCTATTTTGCAAGGTTATTTTCTTCCATTGTGAAACCTATAAGTTAGCCAAACATTGTCGTTCTTCCTTTTCTCCTACTACGAGTAGTACTACTACTTTCTTTGCCTTTGTTTATTCTGATGTGTGGGGACTTGCTCCAATTACCTTCCTTTTTGGATTTTGTTATTTTTTGACTTTTGTTTATGATTTTTTTTTGGAGAGGTAAAGGGAAAAATTTATTGAAAAGCAAGAAGAGAACCAAACCAAAACAGCAAGGACCTCACCAAGAAGGTAAAGAAACGAAGCCAAAACAAACATAAAACATAAGAGAAAAACCCCAAAACAAGCACAAAAGACAACTACTCGCTCTAGATGGAGTCCCACTCACCGTCAACAAAGTCACTCCTAATAAAAGTCTACTCCAGTAAAGTATGGTGGATTTGGACCAACAACTTCTCGTAGCTTCTCGATTTTCCATCAAAGATCCTAGAATTCCTCTCCTTCCACAAACCCCAGCGGATCACCCCTGAATGATAAGCTTAAATGGTTGACTTTTGTTTATGATTACTCCAGGATTACTTGGATTTACTTGTTGAAATCCAAGAGTGAGGTTTTTCGGCTTTTCCGTTATTTCACAAATTGGTCGAAACTCAGTTTGACATTAAGTTCAAAGTTCTTCATTTGGATAATGGTGGAGAGTATATGTTTGTTGCCTTTTCCACTTACTTCTCTCAACATGGCATCTTTCATCAAAACACTTGTCCTGGTACTTCTGAGCATAGTTTTGAGAACTGGGTTGGCCATCGAACTGGTAAGGTGGATGGGTTTTGGTCTAGTTGGGTTCGACCTTTGGTTTACATGATCTAACCGCAGTTTGCTTCAATCATAAGGAAAATGTAATAAAATGCCAAAAAATAAAACAATTTATAATGCAATAGAAGGCTTATGATCAGGTTTTTAATTTTAAGACATACCAAAAATGTAATAAAATACCATATCAATTCATCGAAAGTAGGATTGGAATTTGGAAAGACAAATTTCAAAATTTTTTTCTTAATTTTCTAAAAATATAAAAACCGGTTGGTTTTATTAGAACTGGGTTCATAAAAAACTGGCCAGCTTTCATCATCTGATTATATGCGTTTTTAGCAGATTAAGGTTTTAAAAGCTTCTATTGAGTCGTTTAGGGTGCCGGTTCCAGTTAAACTGGGTGGACAGTTCGGTTTGGTTCTCAAAACTATGCACCTGAGCAAAAATGGAGTTACTGAGAGCGAATTGGCATCTTCTTCAGATTACTCGTACCTTATTTTTTCACATGCATGTTCCATAGGTTTTTAGGGTTAATGCCCTTTAGATTGCCGTTAACATGATGAACCGTATGCCTTCATGCACACTAGGATTTAAACGTCCCCTTGAGCTCCTCTTGTGTTTCTCTCTTGGGTCCTTTCCTCTTAAAGTATTTGGATGCATTTGCTATGTTCATGTTCCTAAGTCTATAATGCAATATAACTCACAAATTCCAAACAAAGAAGTACAGGCTGCAAGGTTGAAGATAATAGGATGTCTTAATGTTGTGGATATGGGTTATATGGACTTCTAGAGACCAAATTTGATTTGAAATAAGTCGAATAGGTTCGGATTTGATTAAAACCAACAAGAGTATACTGAGGGTTATAGGGTTATTTAGGGAGGTATAACAGTGCAATATGAAGGTCTTGGTGGTCCCACAAAGCTGTGTATCACTGGGTCGAGGTGTGGAATGCTAGAGTATCAAATTAATTATAACTAAAACTGGTTCAGGACTTTATTCAAACAGTATGTGTGCAGTAGTTAAATAGGTTCTGTTCTAGCCAGAAATTAGGTTTTACAACTTAGGGTTTTGGGAAACGACACAACATCAAGATATAAGAAGGATTTAGGTTCGGTGAACAAACAGCAAGGGGAATGAGAGAAGATTCTCAACTGCAGGTATTATGTAATGGGAATATAATGCTGCAGACCATAAAACTGCAGACGTACTCATCCAGAGTGCCGTAGGTTATAGTAGGGGATTATTTTGGGTTTTAACAAGAAAACAATGAAGGGAATGGGAAGAAAGAAGGATTTTAGGGTTGAGGGTTCAGGAACACCTCAAGAAAAGGATTTTTTTTCAAGGAGTTCAAGCTTCTTTAATGGTCGTCCAGCTAAGAACCAAGAAGAAACAAAAAAAAAAAAAAAAAAAAAAAAAAAAGGAAGAAGAAGAGAGAAGAGAAGAAAAAGAAGAAGAAAAACCAAGTGTACCTTTGAGAAATCACCATCCCAATACCTTGTAAACCAACAACCAAGGCTCAATATTAGGCACCAAACTTGAGAACTCCATCGTTGAAGAGAGAAGAAAAGCTCCAAAATTTATTCATACTTGGTCATAATCGATTCCATGAGGGAAGGGCTGATTTATTAAGCTCAAAACCTTCTAAAAACATACACAGTTGTCAACGACATAATTCCCCCCTCTTAGCCCAAATCGTGTGGGATGTTTCCCCCTTATAAAACTCTATTTAAAGACCATCTAAAAAATACCTAAAAATAAAAATAAAAATACTAATCATATCCTAACTCTAGTAATTCATAAAGCATGAAATAAAATAGTAAAACTAATCTAAAAAGGACTCAATCAGCAGCAAAATGAACTTCTCTTGTTGTAGCAAAGGTGTCATTCCCTGTGTCTTCTTGTGTGGACCCCACCTAGCCATGCATTGGTCCCATGTAGGCTCCAATGTCCACATCAGTCTGACCACTCCAAGTTGGACCTCAAAGCTCTTAAGTTTATATTCCTTGGGTACGTCCCCAATCATAAGTGCTACAATGCTACCATCATTTTACTCGAAGGTGTATTGTTTCTATATATGTTACCTTTTACCTTTAATGAGACTATGTCATTCTTTTCCCCTAGCCAGCCTCATCTTCAGGGGGAGCATAGACATAAAGGAGAAGAGATAGAACAAATTATAGCTCATAAAGAAAAAAAGCCTATTGCAACCACCCACGAGAAGGCCTAGGTGCAAGATTTCACTCATGTGTCTGTTCGGCATAAGAAAAGAGTTGTCCCTATCCCTGATTCTCATGTGCCCCTTCAAGAAGTCACCTCGTCTCTAGGTATTGCTCCCATTATGCCTCATGATGATTTCCATATTCCTGTTGCTATTAGGAAGGGTGTTCGCTCTTGCACTCAACACCCTATTGCTAACCATGTCTGTTATGATTCATTGTCTTCTGAGTTTATGACATTCTTTACCTCTTTGTCCTCTATTTCTATTTCATGCAATGTATCTCAGGCTCTTTTTCAAACCTTATTAGAGAAGAGCAATGGAGGAAATGAAGGCTTTAGAGAAGACCAAGACATTGAATGTTGTAGACTTCCCACGTGGGAAGGAGCCTATAGGTTCCAAATGGGTGTTCTCTATGAAATTATAACCTAATGGCACAGTGGAACGGTATAAGGCTAGATTGGTGGCCAAAGACTATATACAAACATATACGGTTGGTAATTAGGAGACCTTTACCCCTATAGCAAGGATGAATTCCATTCGCATTTTTATCTCTGTTGCTGCCAATCAGGGATGACCATTACTATAACTTGACGTCAAGAAAGCCTTCGTACATGGAGACCTTGGAGAGGAAGTTTACATGAATTTGCTTATTGGTTTTCAGTATATTACCAAGGAAGGAAAGGTATAAAGCTCTTTATGGCCTTACAATCACCTAGAGCATGGTTTGAAAGGTTTCGTAGTGCCATGCTCAAGCATGGCAATAAACAGTGTCAAGTGGACCATACTTTCTGTTGAGGCGGTGTCTTGATTCCAGCCGTGCATAACCCACAACCAAGAAAACCTTCATTATTTGGAAGTTTGTTTAATTTAGGACTCTTAAGCCACCTAATGGTTTAGGGTTTCTAGTGTTTTTTTAGATCTCCTATAAAAGGATGGTTTGGAGGTTTTGAGAGTGCGGAAGATTGCAATTGTAGGAAGAGAGACTTTGGTGAGAGGCAAGAACGTATTTGGTGTTAGGAGTTCCCATTGTACATTTCGTACTGTTCTTTATTCTCTAGATTAACGAATTTATTGATTGTCTTTGCCCGTGGATTTAGGCAGGTTTTCTGAATCACGTTAAATATTATCTTTTGTGTGATTGTTCTTTGCTGTTTTTGTTTTCTCGTTTTGTTTAGCTCACATTGCATACTTGAATCGAATTTGTGTTTCGTTCCGCTGTGCTGTTTTGGCAAAACAAACTGGTATCAGCGGAACAGGCAATGGATTGGATTTAAGTATGCAATGCACGGAAACAAAACGAGAAAACAGAAACACAAGAGACGATATTTAATGTGGTTCAACAAACCTGCCTACATCCACGGCTGATGACGGTCAATAAACTTCACTAATATGGAGAATAAAGAAGAGTACAAAACGTACATTGGGAACTCCCAACACCAAATACGTTATTGCCTCTCACCAAAGTCTCTCTTCCCATAGCCGCAATCTTCCGTAGCCTCCAAAACCTACAAAACGTCTCTTTATAGAGGCTTAGAAACCCTAGTTTCTAAAATATGGTAAAAACCCCTAAACAACCCTACGTCAAGAAAAGACGTTTCTTGGTTGGTTCCGTGCCAATTTAAGACACCGCTCCACAATTTCTTTGTAAAACATCAGAAAGGGAAAATGATAGCTCTTATAGTATATGTAGATGATATTATTGTTACATGTTATGATCACTGTGAAATTAACAACCTGAAAGGCATACTGAGTAAGGAGTTTGAGATTAAGGATTTGGGACTTCTTAGGTAGTTTTTTGGGATTGAGGTTGCTAGATCCAAGGATTGAATTTTCTTGTCTCAGTGTAAGTATGTGCTAGATCTCATCCAAGACTCTGGAGTGTTAGCGTGTAGACCTTGTGAGACTCCCATTGCATCTAATCACTGCTTGCAAGCAAATGAGGGCCACCGACTTATTGATTGGTAGACAAACTTATTTACTTGACTTTGACTAGATTAGACATTTCTTATGCTGTTGTGTTGTTAGTTAGTCTATGCATGCTCCCATCCCATGTCGTCATATCTTGAGACAACATACCATATTTTGTGTTATTTGAAGAATAGTCCAGGTCTATGGTAGATATAGGGATTTGAGAGTTGAAACCTTTACATATGCTGATTGGGTTAGTTCTATGGATGATAAGAGGTCCACCTCAGACTATTGCACCTTTGTTGGGGGTAACTTGGTTACTTGGCGTAGCAAGACGCAACCTGTTGTAGCAAGTTCAAGTGTTGAGGCCGAATTTAGAGCCATGTTATGGATCCGTGGTCTTCTACAAGAGTTGAGATTTAACTCCCAAGGCCCTATGAGGTTGTCTTGCGACAATAGAGCTGCCATTAGTATTGCTCACGACCTTGTCCAACATGATTGAACCAAACCCATTGAGGTGGATAGATATTTTATCAAGGAAAGGCCCTAGACATTTCTTTTTATTGCGGTTGTCTCATTTTGAGAAGCATTCTTATTGGCTGTCCTTTCATTTCTTGAGTGGAGGGCAAATTTCCAGGTTGTGATGGTGCCTAGAAGACTAGATCATATTAAGAATCTTGTGGGTTAGTGTGGATATTCTGTGTAATTGTTTGCTCAGAATCACTAATACCTTAGAAGATGAGATTGCTGAGGGAGGTGTGCTAAAGCCACTTTTCATAATCATGGATGTAATCCCAGAAGCTGTTGTATCTACCCCGCCCCTCTCCCCTTCTCTTCCTTCCATCTTAGTAAAGTTGATTTTTACTGATAAACAAGAGGACCTCAGTGTGTACTCAACTCTATCATGTGATCTCTAACTTCATATCATATTTGTCTAGGGGATGTGTGTGTGATGTTCTATCTTTGTTTTCTCACTCTTCTTCTTTTTTGTTTTTCCTTTGGACTTATCCTTTTTCTGTTCTCTCTTTTAATGCAATCATATAATTATGAACCTTTATTTCAAGCAGTGGTTAGTGTGTTCAAATAGAAAAAATTTGCATCTTACACCTCCCTTTTCAGTGTGCCCTGATGTAAAGTTCTTATCTTAATTTTTTCCATGATTTCTAATGTTCAGAACTTAGAGCGATAGCAGTGTTCATCGTGTGATTACAGGCAGATACTTTCTTCAGCATCAAATTATTTGTTGCATCTACTATTCTTTCATGTCCAGTGCATGCAAAAACTGTTTCGAGGCTGCAAAAAATTTTGTATTCTGGGTTTTGTATATGTATCCCTTTCTTCTGTCACAAGTAATTTTGTCCATGGATGCTGTGAGTTGAATTTGTATCATAGTAGAAATGTTATGTTCCACTGAAGATGGATAGCACATGGAATTACATCTTGTGGAATGATCTATTGGTTAGAATACCGGTGTATCCTTTTGCAGGCATTTTTGTTGCTGAAGCTGATGAACCTTCTGTTTTACTGTTATTATCAAACAGGATATCATGTACAATCGGAGTATTAAGGATGCACTTGCATATGAGGAGAACTTTTTCCGCAGTCGCCCTGTACGAGTGTACTGTTTTTAAGTGGTTTGTATGATGATCTGGTCACAAGTATTTTAGCAATTTTTTCTGATCTAGCTTGGCTTCTTTTACAGGTGTACAATGGTCTTGCTGATCGATGTGGAATTCCTCAGTTAGCAAAGAAGTTGAACCAGGTAGGAGCACTGACCATCTATTTCATTCATAATAACCTGGACTCTTTACAGATGAACAACATCATGAATTCATTGTTTGTAAAATTTTGTTTCAAGCTGGGTACATCATACACCTGACGGTTTTAATATTATATGCAGATTCTAATACAGCATATCAGGACAGTACTTCCGGGGTTGAAGTCTCGCATAAGTTCTGCATTGGTTTCTGTGGCAAAGGAGCATGCCAGCTATGGAGAGATCACAGAATCAAAAGTATGTTAATTGCCTGTTGGTTGACGCTTTAAGGCAACCACGTGATTGTGGGTTCAACTCCAGCTTATCCACTAAAAACTGGGGGGGTGGGGTGGGAATCAGTACCTGTACTTTGTTGCTAACGCAACTAGAACAGTAGAAAAAAGATTTTAGTTCTTAGCTGTTGTGACTAACCATCTATGATAAGTTAATCGATAACTTGACCTGGATATAAGATACATTCTCAATGTGAAGTAGTATCCACTAAATTGCACATCATTATTTTTTAAAATTGTTTATGTTTCATCTCTTCCAGCATTTCTGTTGGCTTTCACAAAGTTGGGCAATTTTTGTTCTGTTCTCTGGCAGGCTTTGCATATATCTCATTTGTTGAGTATTAAATTTCTGATAGTGTTAATTTAACTGTTAAGGGTGACAATTTTTCATCATTCCATTACTCATTTCTCTACCATCCGCTTCTTATAACCTACAGGCTGGTCAAGGAGCTCTTCTCTTAAATATTCTTTCCAAATACTCTGAAGGTAAAAATGGCTTAAAATTTTTTATTATCTTTTGTCCCCTTCAGGAGCTACCCACTAGTTACCTTGTGGAGCTAGTCCTTTGAATCATATCTATCATTTCATGGTACTTGTTTGCATCGATGCTTGAGCTTCTTGCTGCAACTCATTGATGACTGGTTAACAACAGCATTTTCTTCAATGGTGGAGGGGAAAAATGAAGAGATGTCAACATCCGAGCTCTCTGGTGGAGCACGGATTCATTATATCATCCAGTCAATCTTTGTCAAGAGTTTGGAAGTGCGTATCCTATTTTACTCTTTTGTATTTAATGTTTTTTTTTGGTTCTTTGAATTACAACTTTGTGGACTTTCTCTTGTGCTCTTTAATGTTTGCTCATTGCCTAAGAATGAAGTCTGAATTCTGGTGCAACAAATATTTTTTTTAATCTGTCTAATAGCAGCCTTTAAAATGTTAACGATTGGGAGGGTGTTGGACTTGCCTAAATGTATGACGTACATCATATGGAAATAATAAGAAAAAGAATAATTGTTGCATTCTGCCTTAGCTAAAGAGTGGGTGGAAAAATAAGGCATGAGAAACAGGTGCATATGAAGGAAAACGGAAAAAATCTTTTCACCCATTTTGTGGACCTTTGCTAAATAGAGAGGGGAATGGGAAAAAAAAACACTTTTCTACTGAATGAGAGGTATTGAAGAGGCAGGAGAGATACAAAACTGACCTTTTGTAATTAGAGAGAGGTTGATAAATAATGGATACAAATAGTTGTAGGAAAGAGAGTTTGGAGTGGGGAGAAAACAAGTGGAAGGCTAACTGGCTCAGAGTTTTTCAAAAGGGGGTAGGATTACGTTTTTTGAAATCCTTAATGTTTAGCATTCCTATCCACCTCATTGTTCCTCTTTATCATTCTTGCAAGTGGCTGACCGTTTGGAGAAGATCCAACTCGATTTCCTTTGGCATGGGTGGTAGGGAGCTTCGAGCTAAACTTTGGTGGCTTGGGAGAAGGTTTGCTTGGCACAATGTAATGGTAGCATTGGGTTAAGAAGACTCAAGAAGATGAACAAAGCTTTTCTTTGTAAGTGGTTGTGTTGCTTCAGGGTGGAAAAGGAGATCTTATGGAGGATTTTTTTATTTTATTTTTTTTTATTTTTAAGAAAAGAATATATTAATAAAGAGGGGACAAAGAATCCTCTGAAACAGTACAACCATGTACAAGATCAAGGAAGGTGCAAACCCTCCAGCATCCTAATACAAGTCAATTACATGGTTCCATTTACGAATAAGATCCCCATTTGGAACGCTGTTATGCTCTTTACATCTTAATGCCCAAAATATCAACTTCTCTTTAGCCCTCTTATACACTTTGTAGGATGATAGTGGACAATCTTATCCAAAGAGGTATTAATATTCCAAACATATGCCTTCTATGCCTTCAATTCATTAGAGGAGAAAAAAACCAACAACAACAGCAACAACAATAAATGCTTTCAATGCTATCAAAATGGGGAGTCTTGCATGTCTTAATCCCCATAGTTACAAGGAAGTTTGGTACAAGGTGCGAAGCTTGTTTCTTGGGAAGCTAATTCCATTTCGCTTCCTCAAGTAGTAGGAAGTGTGCTTCCCATGTTTGGGAAGCATGGTGAGATGAGTAGAAGCCTTAGGAGCAACGAGTAGAAACATTTGGAGAATCAATTAAGAAGCGATCCAAGAAACAACATTGTATTTTATTTAATGTTAATCTTATGCTGTTAGCATTGAATAAAATATTATTTATGAGATTTAACAATGATTTTGTGAGAAAAAAAGATTTAGTATTGATTTTATTGTTTATATTATTATTCTAATCCAATACAAAAGATTCAAAGATGATGGTTTTTTGCAAAGTCTTATATAGCCCGACTTTAAGATGTAAATAATCTACAAAAAAATCTTATGTACGGTAAAATCTAAGGTGTGGCTGCCCATAAAAATAAAAGTGATTTGCATCTTGATTCATGTGTCATGATTCTTTGTTACTTACATAGTATAGCTTTTAGGGTTTTTAGTACTTTATTTAATTTTATTCACTTTCGTGTATTATAGTGGAAATTATTGATAGTAACTTATAGTTATTTACTTTATTATCGTTTTTCGTTTTTCGCTTCTCGTTTTCTGAGTATTTATTAAGCCTCGCTTTCGCATTGCTTCCCATTTTCACTTCTTGCTCTGGTAACTATGGTTGATCCACTACCCCTACATTTGGGAGCTATGGTACACGTTAATGAGGGACTTCGCCATGATGTAAATTCTGTCCGGACCTTTCATGCCTTCTTAGAAGCTGGCAAGCCATCACTCTCTTGTCTAAAGGCTGCCAATTTTGGAGATTGGTGCTGGCATTGGTTAGCTGGTCTCTTTGGAAGGGGTGCAATGGTCGTGCTTTTGAGGACACCATGTAAAGCCCTCGATTTGAGTCTACGAAAAAGTGAAGGATTTGGTGATCTTTTGGGCAGTCAAATTGATCAAGATATAAACTTTGGTACCAAAATTGATGCAACACAAAAGAGAAGATACCAAAACTTGATGTAGGATACCCCAAGAAGTTCAAATAATTATTCGAGTACAAGTCCGAAAGCAAATAAATCAAGAATTCAAAGTTTCAAACTTTAAGTAGTTATGAAATCAGAAAAAACAGAGAATGGAGTAATACAAATAGAGTTTAGAAGAATATATGATGAAAAAAGAAGAAAAAAAAAGAAAAAGACCAAAAAATGGTATTTTTGTAATTTTGGACTAAAGTCCGAAAATTATCGAATTGCCGTTGTTTCAGAAAATTCGAAAACTTATCAGATTAGTAGTGCAGAGTTTAGAGGGTCTATAGTTAAAATTTCATGAAATTTGGACAAGCTTTGATTAACCAAATCAAGAAATTTCAGAAGACTTAATGATTCCTTAATGTAGGTTTTAATGAAAACTAGTAGGGACTCTTTAAGGGAAGAAGAAGATAAGAAAGAATATAGGAGAAGAGAAAGTGAAAGAGAAGAAGAGACTAAGATAGAATGATAAGATAGGAGAGCCACCTGGGAGAGAAGAGGTGAGAGAGAGAGTGAGGGTGAGAGGTACTCATGTGTGCACTTTGGTGTGCTACAACCCACATGGAGAGAAAGGGGAGCCTAGGAGATGACATCAACCTATGGAGAGGAGAACATGGCCACAACCACACCTTCAGAAACCACCCAATAATTCAACACAAATTTTAAAATCTTTGCTCTAAAATATGGAGGAGAGGGGCTTTTAAATAAGCTTGCAAAACTCAATATAATAGAAACTTGCTAAATTTAGAAACTTTTAAAAACATAAGAGACTTGTTAACCAAACTTTCTTAAACTCTTAAGACTTCTAAATAATGAACTTTCCCAAAATTTAAACTACCTTAGAGTAGGAAACTACTAGATTGTGTGTGACCCCCTTTGTTGCCTTTGGAGCCTTAATAAATTACAAAATAGTGAGCCGTAGACCAACACTCAAAATTTTCCACTTTGCCCTTGGATTTTAGCCTTATTATATAAACCCTATATATAAGAGAAAGCCTAAACTACCCTTGGCACAAAAGTCCTTATTATAAAAAGTACCCACCCCTTAAACAAATTAAAGTAACCCATTCATTTTACAAAACTTGAACCTTGCCCTCTTGTGTGGTGGCACATACAAGAGTCTTTTGTTGTTGTCCGCATCACAAATGTAAAGGGTGTGAGTTGTTGGGGAATGGTTTCTTTGGCAGAAATTGGACCAATTCATTTGGGATATAATTGTGTTTCTTTAGGGTCTGTTGTTCATGTTCTGTTCGGGGTTCCCCCTGGGGGGATGCCTTATCCTCTTCTGGGGTTCTCTTCCTTCTCTTTTTTCTTATTAATAAAGGACTTTTGTTTTGTTTTTGTTTTTTATAAAAAAGGGAAAAAAGAGTACCAAAAAGTGAAGGATTTGGTGATCTTTTGGGCAGCCAAATGTAAAGGGTGTGAGTTGTTGGGGAATGGTTTCTTGGGGAGAAATTGGAACAATTCTTTTGGGATAGAATTGTGTTTCTTTAGTGGCTGTTGTTTATGTTCTTTTTCAGATTGCACTAGGGGGGATGCTTTATCCTCTCTTGCGGTTCTCTTCCTTTCTTTTTTTTTTTTTTTATTAATAAAGGAGTTTTGTTTTCTCTTGTGAAAAAAGCGGAAAAAATACACTTTTAATGAAATAAATCAAAAGGAGAGATTTGGGAAAAAAGAAAAATTTAATTCATTTGCCCTTTTGCAATTGGTGAGATTGAAAGAAAGTGTGAGGTTTAGGATTAAGAAAAAGGAAAAAAAAAGGATCGAAAAACATAAAAGCTTTCAGATCTTTAGTGATCAGTGAGATTCAAGAGTGGCCCTTGATTGTTTCGGTAGTGAGACTTCAATTAACAACCCAATCAAATTCTGTTGTATGTGAATATATGTGGTTCTCCTTTTTGTCTATCCTGGGTGTGCCCTAAAAGCCTTCTATTCTTACTCAATGGGAGAAATAGTTCTTTTTTGTTGTGTTTCTGTTGACTCGCTATGGTTACCATATACTGGCCCTAGTTAAATGGAAGGTATTTAAAAAAGAAAACGAACAACAATAGCAACACAGCTGCTTAATTTTTTTCAAAATTTTAAGGCATTTCACTGTAATCTTATTCGCATACTTAAGACTTAAGTGTATGAGGGTCATCCCCCAATTCGAGGTTTGAAAAGCAGGCATCCTTTATAGCTCTCACGGGTGAAGCAATGTGCACGTCAGGCATGCGCAGAAGGCTTTTTTTTATAGGACCTACCCTTGTGGCATTCCCTGAATGTATTTTAATAATGATCAGTGGAGGTTCTTTATTAAATTAAGCTATATGCTACTGACTTCGATGTTGCTAGCAATGCCAAGCATCTGATGCAATCTGGAACCTATTGCAGGAGGTGGATCCATGTGAAGACTTAACTGATGATGACATTCGTACTTCTATTCAGAATGCAACTGGCCCTAGATCGGCTTTATTTGTGCCGGAGGTGGGTGTTATGGTGCTGTTGACTTTCTAGGCTATAGTTTTATGTGATGTGAAACACCAATCTTCCTTTTCCCCTTCCATTTGACTCTCTCTCTCTCTCGTATATATTGATACTGATTTGTGTTTGAACCTACAAAATGTTAGGTGCCATTTGAAGTTCTTGTCCGTAGGCAGATAGCCCGTTTATTAGATCCAAGCCTTCAGTGTGCGAGGTTCATCTATGATGAACTAATGAAGGTAAGGTGATTCTAACATGTGATTTTTGTTGTCTTGGAAGAATAGTCTTTTAAGTTAGTTTGGCAGGAGCACTGGTTTATCCTCTGCATCTTTGGAACACTAAATTAAATGATTTTACTTCAGATGAGCCATCGCTGCCTGTGTAGCGAGCTTCAACGGTTTCCTGTTCTCAGAAAGCGCATGGATGAAGTTATTGGTAATTTTTTGCGAGAAGGCCTTGAACCTTCGGAGACAATGATTGGACACATTATTGAAATGGAGGTATTCAACTGGGATCCTCAAAATTTTATTTTTGCTAAAACTGTTGTTACATTGACCTCATAAAAACATCTACAAAAAAATCCCATTATTTGAGATCTTGGAGGCTACACTGAACATCATTCTAGGTCTAATTATGGTTTTGTATCTAAACATATGTGCATAGTATATGAATTTAACTTTGCCTATGTAAGGCTGCCAACAATTCATATTAGATCGGGCTTGCTTGGTTCAAGCTGGGCTCAATTTGAATTTTAGTTTAGATGTGTATTAATATAAATTATGCAGCACTGTAGGGGGGAAGAGAGAAAATTTTAAACGTAAGGATTAGTCCGAATGTTTGATTTATTATACTTAATACTAATTCCTTTCAGTTAAAATAATTATTTTTATAATGATCATTTAAGGATTCCTTCAAATAATGGAATGATGACTTCTCTTATCAGCTATGATAAGTCCCTTTCTTCTCTTATCAGCTGTGACAAGTCCCTCTCTCTTCCATGCTCAACAGTGACCACCCTTCTCTCTTTCTGTCTGAGCTCGTATAGAGCACAATAATTGAGGGTTTTGGCTTAAGTCCATGGAGCCAAATTCAAGCTGAGCCTGAATTTATGAGACCTTTGACAAGTCGACCCTGAGCTCATCACTTCAGGCTGCAGTTGAGCCTGAACACCAGTCATGGTTCATGAGCCTGTGCTGAACTGAGCTGGGCAAAACTCAGCGCAGCTAGGCCTTTTGACACCCCTATGCCTATATATAATATGCATATATCTAATAGCTGTAACAATTGATTGAGGCATTTTCCCACTCATTTAGTTTTATCCATGCATTAGAACAGCCTGTCAGCTCCAGGAACATTAATACTTTTGCCAGTATTGAATATAGAACTCCAGGGATTTGATCAATTTAGAGATTTTATAATTGGACTAATTAACATTGCATGTTAAACGTAATGCCCTAGATTCACATGTGAACTATATATTTGTAATACTGAAACCTTTTAATAGTCAACTGTTGGTTGCTCTCCCTCAGCCATTTTTTTAGTTTTGGGAGCAAATGTTCTACTTCCAATTTGTCTACTCCCCCATTCTCCCGGACACAAAGGCTGGTATGTATAGTGTTAAAACTGTAAAAACGGTTTTCAAAAAAAGCATCATGTGCCAGCCTTTGTGTCTGGGAGCATGGGGGAGTAGACAATTTGGCAGTAGAACATTTGCTTTCTTTAGTTTTCAATGTCTATAGATTCCTTTAATGTATAGTCAAAATTGTAATTTAGCCGTTGCTGGTGGAAGAATTGTTTGTTTATCAGTGTTCTGATTTCCTTTCTCATGGTTGATTTTCTTGTTTCTTAATTGTAGTGTAGTTGCATAATTTTAGAGGTGCGAACCTAACACAGTTAGACTAGGTGTTATGCTAAGTTGTCCTGCAGTTCCCACTTCAATGTACTGCTTGAATGTGTATGTCTTTAATGCAAATTTTTTTTTTTTTTGATAAGTAAGATAATTTAGTGAAAAAGCCAAAAAAGGAGCTACAAGACAGGGCAATATGAGAGATGCACCCTGTGCCAGCAAGCCAAGGAAACATAGAAAGACTAACAAGAAAGCCTTCTAAGAGCCATACAACTTTGAATTCCAATCAAATATCTACAGATTGTACGGGATCCTGAGACTACAGGATGTTGATGACAGCCAATTGTGAAGATTGGACAAAACAACCTCCACAAGCTTAGGAAAAGAAGATAACAGCCCTTCAAATATACGCTGATTGCGTTCCTCTCATGTGCTCCAACAGATTGCAAATGAGTGTGCTCAGATGGCGAAGGTGAAGGCTCTGCGGGAGAGAAGGTTCTTGATGGTGGAGTCGAAATCATACGAATTGGTTGCTGAGGATGACTCGTTTACCATTGTGGAGCGCTGCAAAGGTAGACATTACAAAGTAGGGTTCCCTTTGTATCTGCTGGAGAAGGTATTGGATTTTGTTAAAAGGGCCTGCAATTTGAAGAATAATGAGGAGTTTTAGGAGACCTTATGGCTCAAAGGGGGGTCATCGTTTCTCTTCAGAAGATCCAATGAAGAAAAATGGAAGCTTAAGGAATGAATCCCTTTCGTCATTGTGTTAGAAGGAGAAGGTAGATCAGGGTGGAAGAGTCTTGTTGAGCTTTCGAGGCAAATGGAGGTCGGCTTGAGGCTAAATCAACCCGACCAAAATAGAAACATCCTGATGAACCCTCCGGTTGAAAACCCTTCTAAGCCTCACTGGATTAGACTACCTGAAAAACCTCTATGGAACAATGTTGTTGTTTGCGATACATGGGGTTTTTTTGTAGACTGGAAATCAGTGGGTCTGACAGTATCCCAACATTTTTGCGGAGGAAGAGGCGAGGGGTTTGCAATGCTCCCCACTGGTTTTCCTTCTAGTTGGGCTTTATTTGCGACATTGAATGAGGATGAAATGGCGCAAATTCTTTCCAACAACCATCTTAAGATTGGCAAATGGAGGTCGATTTGAGGCTAAATTGACCCGACCAAAATAGACACATCTTGACGAACCCTCCAGTTGAAAACCCTTCTAAGCCTCACTGGATTAGATTGCCTGAAAAACCTCTATGGAACAATGTCGTTGTTTGCTATACATGGGGGTTTATCAGTGGGTTTGACAATATCCCAGCATTTTCAGGGAGGAGGAGGTGAGGGGTTTGCGATGCTCCCCACTGGTTTTCCTCCTAACTGAGCTTTATTTGTGACATTGAATGAGGATGAAATGGTGCAAATTATTTCCAGCAGCCATCTTAAGATTGAAAAAGGGGTAATGAGTCTAATTACGTTCCAAAGGTGGTCTCCTACGATATCTAATCCCTTTTGATGCAGTTAAGGGATGTCATTGGGTCCGTATATGGGGACTCCCCTATCCGAATGGAGACAAGATGTCTTTGCTGTGATTGGTCTTAGGTGTGGGGATCTGTTGGGGGTAGATGGTCAGTCGACGAGGAGGGAGATTATATTTTCTATTCGTATGTGAGTGGCCACCTCTTCCTTGGAAGATATTCCAAGATTGCTGTGTTCACGTTTGGGAGAAGATGAGTTCCTACTGGTGGTGGAGGTGGAAGAGGCTGTTTTGATGTTCTAGGCGAAGAATGGGGTCGATCTCCAGCAAGACCATAGTAGGTGCAAGGTAAGGGATGATGACGTGGCACCCCATGGTCTGTCGATACGGGAGAATCCTGAATGTCATCTTATAACCCCTTCATCTATTTGATCTAAAATTTTAAATCGTGATCTTGCAGTGCTCATTGGCCCAGTGAACAAGAGATATCGAGGGTTGGGGGAAGAGACGAGTGTACTAAAATTCAAATTTCGAAAGGGGTCCTCTTCACTGCAGTCGAAAAGGAATTTGAGGGGCAATTTGGGAAATCCTCTAAGGGGGGGGGGTTGGGTTGGAGAGACCGATTAACGACTATAGATGGGTTTGGAAGCCTAAGGGTCCGTGGATTGACACATGCGATGCTCGTATCTTGATTGGTTCAGGGGAGGCCTTGGTTGAACAAAATCGAACCAACCGTGATCCTTTTTTGGCTTGTGAGACCCCTAAGTTGAGACCTAAGTTAAATTCGTTGGCTTCTTGCAAGGCATGGAATCTTTCTTAGGAACTCTAGGTATGGAGAAAGGGCTGTTGGTGATGGAATCGAGTTTAGTGGAATGGGTATAGAAAAGGAGTCAACGAAGTTTTGATCGGGGAATGTGATCGCCTAGACTCAAGACTTATTATTAGGCATAAAGATGGAAGGATGGTTCGGACATCGACTAGCACACGGGGCTTTTTTGATGAATCTGTCGATCACAAAGTGACCTCTACTTCCTCGGATTCTGTGGAGTGGAGTGGGGAAAGTGGATGAAGTGCTTGTGTATCACGGTGATCTGAAGTTACTCTGGAAGGTTCCGAGGGCTTGGGGTATGCGACTCCTATTCTATCCCCCACCTGCCCCCTCCTCCCTTAGTGACTGTTTCTCCATCATCTATGGAGGGTTTAGAGGAGTCAATAAATACTATCACTGGTCTCTTGGGTCTGGTGGACTTAAGACATGGGGGTCAATGTCCGGAAATTTTTTGGCACAAAGAAGGATTTGCTATAGCGGAATTCAAAGATCTCCATTTGTCTGATTTCTTAAGGAATTGGAGGATGGTCATTTCATGTTCAATCTTCGTTACTCATCCTCCTCAGCGTAATTCTTGGTGCCCTTCTTCTTTGGGAATCTTGAAACTCAATTTTGATGGGGCGTCAAAGGGGAAATCCTGGACCAGCCAGTTTCAGGTGTGTGATCTAGAATCACACTGGTAATATTTGTAGAGTTTTGTGTGGCCCATTGTATCCATGCAATTCTACAAGAGCTAAAACAGTAGCTATGCTGTCGGGTATAAGGGAACTAAAGAACTTGGGCTGTTATGGTAGTATAGTAGAGGGGGATTCGGCTGTTGTTCTTGGTTGGGGGGAAGGAAAGGAATGTCGGTCGTGGCGTATGTGGAATTTGGTGTACAAAATCAGAGAGCTTGCGAAGGAGCTAAGATGTTCTTTCTCACATGTACCACGTGAACTAAACTCACTAGTGGATGAATTGACAAATTGGGGTATTGGGCAACCTTTATTGTATATCGGTTATAGTCCCCCTTTTTTAACTTAGTTGGTCCCTATATTGTGTTGTATTTTATGTTGTAATTCTTCTTATTTTCAATAAAGTTTTTTAATTATATAAAAAAAAAAAGAATAAAAGGGATAGAAGGGCCATCCGTCCCATGGGAGAACCCTTCCAAACATTCTAATGGTATTCGCCTTCCGACCAATCTACTAAGAAGCTCCTCTACTATGATAGAGAGATAGGGGGACAATGGGCCCCTTTGCCTTAAGAGAGCCATTGATCAAAATAGAAAAAGAAGGGGAAGTCACACATATCTTCATCCAATTCCACCATCTTTGTCCAAAGCCCATATGCCAGAGAACAAAATCAAGATAGGACTAACTTCCATTGTCATAGGCTTTCTCCATATCAATTTTGCACACCACCCAACCCTTGCCTTCTTTCAATCTTGCATCTATGCATTCATTTGCCAACAAGGAGCAGTCCATGATCTACCTACCAAACACGAAGGCATTTTGTGACTTTGAAATCAGCCCGGGGAGGACCTCTTTGAGCCTAAAGCTAGGACTTCAAACAAAAGCTTATCCAAAATGCAGTACTGAGACTTTTGCACTCCATAAAGCTAATTGGGCAAAAATCTTTGATCTCAGCAGCACCCACCTTCTTTGGGATGAGGGAAATAAATGTAGCACTGACACTTTTGCACCATTGATCCTTGTCTTGAAACGCTACCAAAACAGCCATAGCATCTTTCCCCACCACATCCCAATAAACTTTTATGAATTTAATAGGAAAACTACTTGGCCTTGGAGCCTTGTCTTCCGAAAGGCTATTAAGAACAGCCACAACTTCTTCCTTCGAGATGGGACATTCAAGCCACCCCTGCTGAACTACACCCAATTTATCAAAACAACTCCTAGCTTCGAACGATCAAGAAAGGGCTTCGTAAATAGCTCGGTGATGTACGATTCAACGTGATCCCTTATCTTTGAATCCTCAGTCACCCACTCATTAACTTTGGTCTTCTTAATTGAGTTTATGTTATTCCTTATGCTTGTAACTGATGCGGGAGCATATGAGATCGAAGAGAATAAGTTGGATGACCATGGGTGATATTGGGTTTTTTTTTTCTGTTGTAATAAGGCGTAAAGGCCATGGGTAGAGTAGGAAGTTTTAATTTATGTTTTTTTTTTTTTGTTTTTGTAATAAGGCTTGAAAACCAATGTCAATTTAGGGATTTAGGGAAATCCTATAACTTTTAGCCCAAGTTTTCTAAGGTCAAAACTTCCCTTTTGGCTAGATTTTGTTTTTTGTAAAATGATTATTCAATTACCTTTTAAAATAGACTAAGATTGCACAAATCTGAGGTGATTCGGGAAAGTTATGACCAAATTACTAAAGGAGTACCAACAAGTGCGGGAATAATATTTTTAGAAGTTAGGTGAGCCAGTAAGTCAGAGTGTGGGGCCCTTTAGAGAGCTGGTCAACAGCTTCTCTAGGGGGGGGGGGAGTTTTTGTAGTCTTTTGTTTTAGAAGTTTTAAGTTTAGTAAGTATCCTAGTTAGAATAGGATTTCTATTTTAGTGGCTTCTTATTTTTTTAATGTTTTATAGCCTTTAAATAGATTTGCACGACTTGTAGGGTTTTGATGATTAATGAATAAAAATTGAGTTTTAACTCTTTTCTTCTCACAGTTCACGCTGTTTGAATTTCTCTTGGTGCCACTAGAAACCCTAATCAATTGTCGTTGATTGGTTCTCTTCCTTCTTCTTGATCTTCTTTCTCATTCCATCTTTCTATTTACATTCATCTCTCTTTGTTGCTGCTGCCATTAAAGTCATAGTGATTGTGTTGAATTAGAAGATTGAAAGAACCACAAGAGCTGTTGGAATTAAAGGCAAAACCAATCCCTATCTTGAATAATCAAGCAATCGGTTTAGAGATTCTTGGACGAGTTTTCTGTCAAAATTGCCCCACCAATAGTAAGGTATTTTGATTCTTTTTCTTTGGGTTTTCATCCTCTGTATACTAATCATCTAAATCCCTAAAATCGTTTTGATTCTATTTGGATTTTGCTGATTTTCTGGTAGCCCTAACTTGACTTCTTTAGTTTTGTTAGTTGATTTTTCTGGGACATATTCTTTCTTATCTTTTTTATACTTTTAGCAATTGGATTGATCTGAAATTTTGGGTGCTAATTCATCTTTAGACCCTCTATTTGCCTGGAAAATTTCATACCTTTTTTTAATAGTTTGTCAGGGGTATTTTGGTCATTTCCCCATCCTGCCCCAGATTTTCTAGAACCTTGTTTTGGTGGTTTTCTTGATCTATGGTGTTAATTTTAGTTGACTTTGGGCCCACACCTATAGGAATCAACAACCCCTAGGTTGTCCTGCACCAGCAATCCTATGGAAAAACTTAGTGTTTCTGTCCCCTTCCTTTAGGCAACTAACTCTAGATTTCTGTCTCCAGGAAATCTCCTTCATTTTTAGCAACCTTTTGTAGTCCATTTTGGATTCCTCCCAAGCTTGGGATTCACCCTCAGATTGAACAACTGATTGACTTTTTAGCTCCATCTCCATTCCCTTATCTAAGCATCTTCTTTTCATTCCTTCCATCTTGCCAAACTCTATATTCCACCGGATTAATTTATGCTTGAGTAACTTAAGCTGTTGGCAAAAAGCATAGTTTGCAGATCCTTTCACTAACTCTTCCTTCCACCAGCTCTTTATGTTCTTCTTTAACTGCGAAAACATGAGCTGCAACAACTCAAATTTGAATGGCCTAGGTCTAGTCGACTGATCTCCCACCTTTAAACAAATTGGCAAGTGATCAGACACTGTGTTAGGGAGAGCTTCTTGATCGGCATGGGAGATATGGTCTAACCAATTAGTAGAAAAAAGAAAATGATCAATTTTGTTATAATAGGGTCGCTCTTGCTTGTTGGACAAGAGTAAAGAGAACCTTTCAAAGGGAGATCAACCAAATAGTGATCCTCAATGAACTTGTTGAAACGACTGATCAGAGAGGACATTCTACATTGTCCCGCTCTCTTAAACGGGAATCAAACTACATTGAAATCTCCTCCAGAGCACGAAGGAAGCTGTTAGACCCACACCAAACTGCTCAATTCATCTCACAACCTTTCTGAGCTTACTTGATCGTAGGATCCATAGATGCCCAAAAAAACCTAGTTGAAACCATCAGTTTGTTTCTACAATGTATCAAAATTGAATATTCACCCACCTTGTGATCAACAACCTCAATCAATGGCTTTAAAGTTCCAAGATACCACCGGCTTTGCCTTTTGCTTGCTTATGAATGAATTGAAACAGGACTCTACCCCACAAGTCACGACACTTTCTACTACTTATTTCCTATGATTTATTCTCATGTAACACTAGCAAGTCTGCCTTACTTCGCTTTACGACATCCTTCACACACTACCTCTTCACCTTTCTCTCCAACCCCCTAATGTTCCAAGATATAATGTTCATATTCATGGGAAACTTCTAAAGATTGTTGCCCTTCCTACCTCTTCTTGAATCTCCATACTTGTATCTTCCCTCATAGTTGATGGCCAATTATAGGTTCTTCAGCTCTTTGGATTGGCTACGAGTAGCTCTGCACCTAAGCCTAGCCTTGGGTTTTCTTGGGCTCTAGCTTCCTCTTTGTTCTATCTCCCTAAAGATCTCCTCCACCATGTGTTCCATTCCTTTGAAGGACACCCAAGCCTTTTGCTGAACTCTGCTACCTACTTGGCCCAATCAAAAGACGAAGGGGGAGGTAACATAAGAATAGGCTCAGCTTCTGCCACCACCCCCGTTTCATTCCCTTTTGGATGTCCTTTGACCATTTCTAAATTGTCCTTACCCTGGCAGCGATTCATAGGCCATAAAGGATTCGATTAATCTTCATCACCACTCCCTTCAGATGCCATGTCTCCCCATTTCCTGCTCATAGTACCCGTCTCCTGTCTCTCACCTAATTGGATTTCCCTAACTTGCCTTAGAGGTCTACCCTCAATATTGGCATCAGCCCTTAAATCTTCGAACTGAATTGCCGAGATCTCATCCTCATTCATCGTCGATTTTGGTCTAGAGCACCCTGTCTCGTATCCCGACTTGAATCCCCACCTTCATGATCCTTTTTATTGGAGTTGGCATTTTCTTTCCTTTTACCGTTAACCTTAGGAATCATCGGGGGATTACAAGGAGCTGCCTCACCTTCGCAGATCACTATTCCTCTAGCCATTCCTATCTGGACTTAGCCTTGATGATTGCTAGCTTGATCCCTCTTCGCATATTATCTTTATGGGAAAATCTTCTTTGCTTTAGTAGGAATCCATTCGCCCTTCGCTTCCTTATTACCTACGTTGGAATGGGCATATTGACCCTGCTTCTTAGACTTGGGCCTTGGGTCCTACTTGAACTCCTACTGGACCTCCTGATCGACATAGACCTAAGAATAGTTGGGCTTTTGTCCACCGAGGCTTGGGAAAAGCCATTAGCAAATGGTCCCTTCGGCTTGGGTTTTGCAGCTCCCTTGAATGAAAGGCCTGCGACTTCTGGGCCTGTTGGAGTCCACCTTGCGACCCCTCCCTACGAATCGGCCCTTCTTGAACCACTAGTTGACCTCGATCGGCTGAACCGTGACCCTCGTTTACCCCTGGCTGGGTCATGCTTTGTACGTCTCCTCCCCTAGACTGGAAAAGATCACCTTGATTCTCCGTCCTCAAAGTCCTTACTCTTGATGTGGCCCACGACATCTACGACCTTATTCTCCACCTCTCCCTTCCGATTGATATTTTCGCTTTCGTACTTGAGCGTTGTATAACAAAATTTCAAAATTTCTCTCCCTCTCCGGCTTTGCCCTTGCCTTCCTTTCCCTTCAATAGTCGGCTCCGACTACTCCTAAGACTTTGGTGCCATTTTGAAGGATCTCACTGTTCATCAACACATATGATAGGAGAGGCTCTGATGCTAGGTAGAATCTGGGAAGCTCTGATTCACAATACCAATCGGAAGACCAACATTCTGTCTGACACCAAAACCATAGAAGGGGCCTTCTTCGGATTTCTAACGTGAATTTTTCCCACTCCATTGATATTGGGTCAATTGCTGCTATTTCCACACAGCCTCCACACGAGTCCCCGATGGCATGTAAGGTATCCTTCCCCCAAAGATGAAACCCATCTGCCCTTTTCATCAAACTTGTTCCTCCTGCATCCGGCCGTTGGATGCCACATCCAAATGAAGATACCCATCGTGCTAGTCCGTTTTGCCATTCTTGAGAACCCGGGTCACCTCCTCTTTGGATGGAAAAGAGAAAAGGAATAGGTCTTTAGGAATCATCTTCACTTGCAGCTCACTGGCAATCTTCCAGACCTGTTTCCCTCAAAGACACAAGGCTCGAGGGCTCAGGTTGTCCCCCACCACTCTTCCAACCAAATAAGCTTCTAATCTCTCCTGGCGATTCCGAACATCCTCCTTGTCGAACGAAATCACCATTGATGCACCCCTACGTTTTTCCATCAGTCTTGGAATGTTCGGCCATTGGTGGTTCAGGGAAACATCCCTAAAGGACCGATTCTTCAATGGAAACCTAGAGTCGACTTCTTTTTTAGAAGGTCGCTTCTCACCCCTTTTGGCATCTGGATCGAGGGCTCCAGGACAACCAAACTTCTGATTACTCTTTGGATCCACCCAAGTGGGCCCCAGAAATCCTTCTGACCTTTCATGGAGAAAATGCTTGTTGAGGCTTATTAGATGGCATGTTGTTGACATTCGGATGAAGGGGTTGGTTCAGGTTGCATGTCTAGACAACCAAATTGTCAGACGTTTCAAAAAGAAAAAGGAAAGCTCAATTTCAATGGGACTAGTTAGAGCCAAGGTTCAAAATATCGTTATCGCAACTCGTATCGTGGACCCGAGATAGGGGTACGTCTCGTGTATCGCAGCTTATCGCAAAGATACGACATCCGAAACCAAGAGACGGGTGAGATACGGGTCAAATGAAGGAATTTTGATTTGAAGCTTTACGATTTGATAGAATAATCACTAATTCACAATTAGGAATCATTAAATATAGGAAACAACCATTTATGCTGGTTGAGAGAACCGTCATCTTTATGACATATGTTATCAGCGATGGAATCTATGGAAATACTATGTAAACCTTTGAATTTTTGAATGTAATCTTAGGAAATGTTATAATAAACATTATTAAATACTTATAAACCATTATACTTCATTACACACTTGGGTATCAATAGTTGGGAATCGGTGCCCTCGTGACACTCGTTATCACACATGTGCAGAATTTTAAGTGTTAAGAGGTTGATAAATAAGTAAATAACACTACACATTGCAAAAAAAAAACTATAAATTCACATCCAAAAGTATCATAAAAGTAAACAACAACAGTAAAAGTGTGAAACTAGAGTAGAGAAAAAAGAAATATAATACAGCATGATAAAGTCATAGAGAAATATAATTGATATATTATGTGCATTTTTTGGAATTTTTAAAATATTCAAATATTACATAAATACATAAAATATTTTATTTTCAGAAATCTACCAAATTGATATATTATGTGCAAAATGGTATGGTATTATAACATATAAAAAATTAGACTAAACAATCCTCATTTCATGTAATTTTTTTTATTTTTCTTCAATTTTTTGATTTTTTCAAAAAAAAAAAAATTTTGAATTTTTTTTCCATGAATGTGTAGATTTATCAGAAACGTATGACATATAAAAAATTTAAAAACAATACAGAAGAAATAGAGAGATTACCAAATTTTTAGTCGAAATTTGCGGTTTCAAGTTCGATCATTCAATCCAACTTAAATCTCCATTTTCAAACGAAATAGACTCAAATGGAGTCTTAGATTTAGTCTCTAGAAGTTAAATGAAGCAAGAAATTGCAAAAAAAAAAGATTTTTGAGGTTTTTGGTAACTTGCGATACGAAGGTGGTTGTCTGCAAGACGCAGCACGTGATATTCCCCTGTATTGCGTGTCTCAAGCTATTTTAAGCAAAAAAATTACCATTTTGAACATATTATCGCGAGACACATGTGCAATACACGATACGTCTCGCGATAATCTGTCTTGGACTCGAAATTTCGCTGTATGCTCTAGTATCGTGTCGCAGACCTACAAAACTATGACAGGATTACATTATAATCTAATCGTGGGAAGATTTGACCTATAATTGTGGTTCGAGTTCTCCAAAGTTGCTAATCGTTTCACTATACAAAACTCAAGGTAGAGTTTTTTTCGAACAAGAGGGGTATAATGTAGACGTTAGAGGCAAATGGGACCCACCCATGGCCTTGGTGGGGTCCACATGAGAAGACACATGGAACATAAGAAGGAATCTTTTTAGTTTATCGTTAAGTCCTTTTTAGATTGATTTTACTGTTTTATTTTATATTTTATGAGTTAATAGACGTTAGGACTTAGGTCGAATTTTAATTTTTGTTTTTACACTATTTTGATAATAGGGTTTTAATAAGGGGGTAAAGCAGCCAAAAGTGGGCGAGAGAATTAGAAAGGGGGGTAGGCTGTCGTGTGACATGTTTTAGAATTATAAAAGGGTCCCAACATCTTGTAATCGAATTATGCAATAAAGAATGAATAAAAATTGGCTGGTTCTTAGCTCTCATGAGAGGAACTATTCTCCTTCAAGCTTCTGCCTCAGCTTGGAAACCCAGGTAGGGATTACCACGGTACTTTCTTTAGTTCTTGAAAGTTTCGCTTACTCCATACTGGTTTCCGAAATCTTGAAAATCCCATATCTTTTACCCTTTTTGTTTTAATCTGAAATTTTCTGGTATCATCCTTTATTAACCGTGGGTTTCTTGATTTGGTACCCTGCTGTTTTGACCTGATATTACCCTACATCTTTCACAACCCTACTGCAGCACTTTTTAAAGTCAACACTAACCCCACGGCTGACTCTAGGGAACCCCAGATATGCTACAGATTTCCTAACCCAAAATTCAGCCATTGATACCCCTCCAACACTTATACTCTGCTGTAGAATCTTCTAGCAAAACTCTACCTGCAAGCATTCTTTAACCCAAGCAACCACAGGTGCTATATACACATCAGAAATTCTTAAGTTATATTGGAATCATTCTATCTCTAAACACCATTCTCTTTTTCTATTTAACCTCTGAAACATAAATCACATCCTCTATTACTTGTGGCTGACCCCTGACTAGGTTAAATACATGTTGTTAGCACTTTCAGACCAGCCCATCCATCACCTGTTTGATATAATACCTGAGTGACTTCTAATGATTGTTTCTTCCTTTTATGACACCAATTCTATCTCATTTAATCTCAGATATATATATATATATATATATATATATATATATATATATATATATATATATAATCAGTTCTGGAATGTTGATTCCCAGACCAATGAAAACCTATTCCAGCCTGTCTCAGTCCCCTTTAATTCTCTGATCCTCTGTTAAACAGCCTTTCATTACCTTTATGGTCAACCTTATTTAATCACTGAACTAACCTTGTTGTTCCCTGCTAAATTATCCTTTTAATTCCCTGAAAATTTTATGCATCCTCGTTAACCTTAATCTATCCATTGTTTTCCTTGGCTTTAAAATAACATTATCCCTTTGTCTAAGCCATTCTGGATTCCTAATGCTTGCTGTGTAAACTCAACCCCATAGAACTTTATAGTAGCGATCTGAAATAACATTATAGGTGTTGTGTGAACCTTATGGTACCACTAGATGCCTTTAAGTTTGCTGTTATGACCCTTCCTACTGAATACAGACCTAGTGCTTGATCAAATTCTAAAGTAGGAATCTTAACCTACCATTTGAGAGCCCTTAAAACCCAGGTTGATCAAATTCTCAGATAGGAATCTTAACCTGTTATTTGAGGGCCCATAAAACCCAGGTTTGCAGCCCATCACCAGGTTGTCCTGCATCAATAGGTCTCTCTCTATGGCATATGATTCTTTTATGCGTCAAGCAATGAAGCATGCACTTCATGTCATGCCGTTTGTAAGTATGGCAAATCATTGTTCTGCAATTGAAATTCGTCATATGATAAGAGAAACAGTATCATGAGTGTCTACAAAAGTGTCATATTGTATTCCTCAGTTTCTTCTCCACTACTTAAGATCCATCTTAGGAAAGAAATGATATGTCTAATGATGCAACACAATGCTTGGTTACCCAAAATGGATGTAGGGTGATGGGTCAAAAGGATTGTGGAAGCATAGGATTGTTTGTGCAATGGCTTCAGGAAAGTAGAACCCAAAGTAATCCAATGTAAAGAATTAGTACGAAAAAGAGTTTAGAAGGATTAGTAGAGGATTAGAGTAAAAAGGGGAAATAATGGAACAAACAAGCCAGCAGGGTAATTCTGTAATTTCTGGTACACCAACAAAATTACCAAAATACCCATACTGACACATCAAAATTTTACCAAATTTTAGGGGTGAATTCTGACTGGAATTAGGGTCCTAGGGTTAAAATTTCAAAGGCTTTGGATATGTTCTGCCCTATCAAAGAGTTAAATTTCAAAAACTTTAAGGTCCGTTAATGTAGGTTCTCCCAAAAGCTGGAGGTATTCTTAAGGAAGTAGGGAAAAGAATGGTGAAGAGAGAGATTTGGAAGGGATCCTATAGGGGACAAAAACCCTTAAATAAAATTTAGAAAAAGGGGGAATAAATTGAGGCGATTTGCACTGTTTTATGTTCAAAATTCTGGTTTTAAAATAAGTATTGAAAAGGACTGTAAACAGCAAATCTATCCTTTTGTAACCACAGGAGATTAGAATAACACTGGAAATAACATGGAGGTAATATACGAACAACTTAAGAACAGATTCTGAATGAACATAGTTTGAATGCCTGGCTTTAATTTGTATGTGATCCGACCTTAGAAAACCCCAGTAAGAACCTTGAACTTTTCTGCAGAAATTCTGAATTCTAACACTACTAGAAGAAGAATAAGATTGAAGAAAAAAGAAAAATATAGGGAGAGGAGGAAAGCGTGTTGTGAGAGGAAGAGAGAGAAGAAAGAAGGAGAAGGAAAGAAGTGATGCCGTGATGTGGGAGCGTATTTTGAGAGTGTAATGTGTTGTCAATTTCATTCCTTGTAAAAAAGTACATGATGTATGTTGTGATCAAGTGTGTAAAGTCATACATGTCTGTATTTGTAATATTGTAAAATGTAATGAATCATGTAAGTATTAAGTCCAAGTCCATAAAGAGCTCAAGAAGACACATCACATAAAGCCGGATGAAGAAAGACCACAGAGGCAAGAGACCGCGAAGCCAACTATGAGCTATATAGGTAAAGGCAAATGAGACAGTTGATAAGTGGTACATGTGGGTAAGACCAAGCCAAAATGCCCTAGGTTGGTGTTAGAAGACTTACCCACAGCCTCAAAAGATGCCCCACAGAGAACTGGTTCTAAATAAATAAAAAATTCGGAAACAGGGGAATTTGGATCAATCAGAGGGTTTTAGATTGATCAGGGGAGTCTGGATCGATCCAACTTTGGGTCAAACCGATCAGACTGAATGCTGATTTCTCACACTCTCTCAGAGCTGAGTTTGATCGATCAGGAGAAAGCTGGGTCGATCAAAGGTTTGGATTGATCAAGCTAGTTTGGATCAATCAAGAGTGTTGGATCGATCCAAAGTGCCCTGATCAATCAAACACGGCAAATTTAAAAATTTGCATTCCAACCTGCAAAATTGCAAATCAAGATTTTTCACTGTTTAAAGGTTTCCAAAGAGAGGGATTCTCACCCTCTATACAAAAGAATGACCTCTCAAGATTTTAAGAAGAACCCTAGATGATATTGAGCCTTGATTGATCTACTTTCATTATTTCTCTGTTGATACTATTGGTAAATCTTCAACAATTGTGTGAGGTTCTTTGATTCACAACCCTCCACGTTCATACACTGATATATATGTTAAAGGGGTGTGCATAGGAGATTTCTTACCCAAAAATCCAAGAAAACTCTGAGACTTAAGAGCTGTACATTAGCCGTACATTGTTCATACGATCAAAACCTTCTCTACAAGGTCTCTCTGGAGTGAGGTGTGCTACTACAGTAAAATCAGCCTACAAAGAGGCATTACTGCATGAATCACTCATTCTTCATACTACACTTGGAGATTTCGCCAGTCACTAGACACAAACACCCACTGGGGCCACGAGGTGTGAGACTTACAAGGCAATTTGCGAAATCGCTGAACTTGTAAGTGGTTAAAGGTTTATTTGATTTTTCCTGTAATAAATTAGGTTAATCTATTAATAAAATGAAGTAGCTCAAGGAGAAGTTTTCTAGAGTGGACAGAGGCAACAAGTGCCGAACCACTATAAATTGTTGTGTTCTCTTTGTATGCGACTTTTGTGCATGTATGCTTTGTATGTTAGATCTTAATCATTTGCAACTTGTGGTCTAGAACACAACAAAGAAACTATCTTCATTGCAATTAGAAAATCACAATCTTATATCATTGAAATTGAATCAAGGAGTTTAACTTAGTAAATTAGTACAATTACATTTGATTCATTTATGTTGTTGCGGTTGATTGGTTGATAGAATTACTAGTAGAATTCTAACATGATTAATACTAGTAAGGAAAAGTGTTACCCTCATAATTAACTAAGAACTCTAAAGTAGTCAAGTGGAACACTAATTAGGATCATTGCCTGAAATAATCAAAAAATTGGAAGATCATATTCACCACCAGGTATAGAAACCCTTAAAAATTTCATATTCTGTCAAGAAAAAGAAACTGGAAGATCATGGTTAAGCCTAAGCCCAAATGAAAGTGACCTTGTGGATGGAAGGTGAAGCTTTAGGGTCATTTCCAAAAGATTTTATTTATTTTAGGATTATTTTATTTGGGTTTTATTTATTTTAAGGTTGTTTCTATAGGCTTATTTCAATTTTTTTTCCTTTTTCAGAGTATCTTTTGTAACCAAGCCCTAAAGGCCTTGGAAAGGGTAATTAGTAGAGATAATCAAGAGTCTTTGTAATAAGGATTAAGTGTATGGATCTAATAAGAAGTCTTTAAAAAGATCAAATTTTTGGAGCCCAATTGTCCTGGTCGATAGCTCCTCAAAATCTTTGAGTTTAAGAGTCTTTTAAAAATAGGAGTTTTATCTATTAGAATTTTGTTTTGTTTAGGAAGTTGGTTTAAAATAGGAGTCGTAGAATCTAGGGATTTTATTAGCTTATGAGTCTTTTTTAACAGCTATTGTAAAACCTATAAAAAGGCTGCACGACATGATTAAAGTTAGTTTTTAAATGATGAATTTAGGTAATTTGGAATTGAGGTTCTTTGGGTGTGGTATCCCAATCTTCGCTCTATTTTTCTCTATCCACAAGTGGTTATCTCTCCTCTCTCTCTCTCTAATCGTCATTTTGTCCCTCTTGCTTTCGTTCTTTCTTGCTTGTCTTCGTCTTCATTGATTGCTTACAGTTTCTCTATTCTACCATTAAAGAACCCCATGAATTCATCAAGAATCATTCACGATTAAGATTCTTGGAACCAAAACCTGTAAACAGGTCTTACCCCTCATCTTTCCCCTCAATTCCTGCTTTGATCCCATCTGATCTAATCAAGTTCTTGATCAAGAAACACATTCTGTTCTTAAAGTTCTTGAGTTAAAATCTCTAATAGCAACTTCCCCATATAATTTTATATATCAAATTATATCCAAATAATCTAAAATTAGGAACAAAGGTATATCTTGGACCTAAGATTCACCCTGCTAAAGAGCAGAATTTTCTAACGCATGACCAGAGGTATTTTGGTCATTTTTCACTTCTGCCCCAAATTTTCCAGAATTGATTTTCTAAACCTCTTCTTTCTTCTTGTTTTCTTATCTACATTCTTCTAATT